>JAMLFY010000010.1:20293434-20478718 GCA_030441495.1 Dalbergia oliveri
AATTCATCTTTCTCCTTGTAAGTTGATACTTGATTATGTTCAGTAACTAGAAACTCATCAGAATTTGTTCTAAAGGTGTTGCAGCCATTGGCAAACGGATGAGTTTTATATTATTGTTGAAGAGATTTAGCTAGATGCTCGTTTGACTGATAATTTTGAAGATTATTCTGAATAATGCCTTCATCACCGGGTTTGGAGGTCCTGTTGTCTATTCTAGAGATCGTTGAGGAGCCTATAATGGCTGGACACATATTTAATATGGATTTGAAGGGTTTGCTAAAGTCAATGCAACGGTTGATTTAGCACTCATTTGCAAATCCGATCTATAAGTCTCAATTTAGAAAGCCTGTTTCGATGAATCATGGTATTTACCATCGAAAGATAATAAATAATTCCTTTGAGGTATATAACTCATAAATGTGGGTATTGTCATTAGCTGCAAGACACTCTTTATACATATCATTAGGAATTAAATTTCTACTGAAAATGTCAAAAGAAACAAGCTATATATTAACTGTGTTAGGCTTGGTGTTTAAGAAAAACCTATTTAAACCACATACATACTAAATAACATTCTACTTTACCCTGAGAAGATGCTAGATCTTTTGGCGGCAATGTAGTCACCAGTCGGTTCCCATTAGACAAGAAGTTGCTGGCTACATGGCTCCCCTCTCAAAATGGACCAAAACTCTAGCACGTGGCAAGCCAATTCTCCTACGTGCCTATCACCCAAACATGATGCCTGCATGCAGAGATATATATGTCAATGTCACAAAGAGGTTCTGTCCTATTGACACACTCTGGTTTCCATTCTTCAACTATAAATTCCAAATCCCTTGACAAGTGACGCAGCATTCACATCATAACATTATTCGTCTAGTGGCCACTGCTGTTTATAATATATAGAATAAGAATAGAAGATCAGAGGGAAATAAAGAGAGGATCATGGATTGGGTAGGGTCGTACCGTGGAGGGCAGAGGGGACTGGCGTGACCCTTTGTATTCCTCACCATTTACCGGCTTGTGGGACCCTTATGCCAACAACTGGGACATTGGCCCTATGGCCAAGGGCATGGCGGTGCTGATGACGCCTCTGCTCTTGCTCATGCTCACGTTGACTGGCGCGAGACTGATGCAGCTCATGTTTTCCGTGCTGATCTTCCTGGTTAGCCTTTCACACACACACACAAGGGCGGATCCACACTATGCAAAATGGGGGCAAAGCTTCTGAAATTTATTTAGTAACTATAAAAATGTGTGTATTTTTACCTCTATTATATCATTAAATTTGATCCTATATTAATTTTATTAGACAAAATAATAAAATATAATATATTATATTTTCTTATGTTGATTTATCATCCTTGCCTCCATTGTCAAAATTTTTTGGATCTATCACTGCACACACATATAGGTACTTCAACCTATTATATATTAAAATTAGCAAAGTAATCTCAAACATATAAAGCATTTAAAAACAAAAAGAAAACAAAAACTAGTTGATCTCGTAGCAATCTGCTATCTGATCTCTTCAAAGGGTTAATTTAACTTAATAAGGATTGCGTCTGTCAGATTAAAATTTTTGTCATGTGATGTGTGATCTTGAAATTGGGGGTGTACTCTCTTAATTTCTCTGAACTTTGCCTTCATCAAAAGAATCATATAAATTATAATCTTTTCTGTCATCACATTTAATATCACCAGTCTAACTTGCCTACTTAATTACCCTCATGTATCTTTATTTGCTGCATTAGACGTTCATATACTGTTTCTAAGAATCTAGCAGATAATATTGGAGGGCTTGTGTGCAACCATCATAATTAGTTAATTATATCCTTCTCATACATAATGAGGAATTACACAACACAGCACAAACACTAGTGTCATTCAAGTTATAAGTATATACAATATAATAAATGAAAGATAAGGAGGCAGCAGCAATAGGCTTTGCGATAGGAGTGTGTGCTTTGGTTTCTCGCAGTTGCAACTTTGTTAGGACTATATTATGCAAGCTGAACGAGTTGTGGGAACACGACAGGGGTGAGAAAAGAGGACCTGAAGGTGCAAGTGGAGGACGGGGACATACTGCAGATAAGCGGGGAGAGGGTGAAGGAGAATGAGGACACCAACAACAAGTGGCACCAGGTGGAGAGGCGGCGTGGCAGCTTCATGAGGCGGTTCCAGCTGCCGGAGAACGCCAACATGGACGAGATAGAGTGCAACCTGCTGAACGGAGTGCTAACTGTCAATGTCCCCAAGCTGGAGACTAAGCCCCAGCAGAACAAGAATGTGAGGCAGATCGGTGTGGCTTAATGAAGTAAAGACTCTTGTGACATGCTGCAGTTCATGTTATATGTATTAATGTATATGTGTTCACTTCTTGTGTGGGTGTGTTTTTGTATGTTTCTGCATGGTTAGTTTGATGCATGAAACAAGGGTACTACTACTAGTGTTACATGGTTGGACTCTGTTCCAACTTAGAAGTTATAAATCTTGTGTGTTTTTGTTTTGATATTATAAATGTTAAAGTTTGTTTTGCTTCTCTTTGTGGTTTGAAGGAGGGAGTATGAAGGGATGAAAGGGACTTTGTTTGGTAGGGGTGAGAGGACACAAATGGATCTTGCATCCATTTTATTCTTGTTAAGAAATTAAAGTCCTTTTGTTTTACAAGGTTTTACTAACTTGTTGGGAAATTCGTCTTGACATTGTGAAGTTTCTTTGGTATTGAAATTGTAAAGTTGAAGTTTTTTAAGACTTTCATCCCACCAACCCGACCAAAAAAAAAAAACCCACCAAAACATTTTATTTGTTTGATTTTTACTCATCATGATAATACATTGGTTGACAGTGTATAAGGATTAAACACATCTTTATATATCCCTATAAATTGCAATAATCATACTTAATGTCACATTCTGGGTGTTGATAACTCTAGCTGGGGATAAATGCCAATATTCAATTAGGATCGTGGAGGACTCCATCCTCGAGGATTTTAAAAAAGGATTGCATATTGCTAATTAATGAAGTCCTCAAATCGGTCAAGAGGATTCGAACTTAATATCACAATTAAAATTGAATAAATTTGTGTTTTGTTAATTTTTTTTGACAGGCGTCTTTTGATTATCCATTTAATTTTGCATCTCTTAACTCACTTTTAAGAGAAATATAATAGCAGCTAAATAGTAATAATGGCTAAATAGTTAGGTTACTGTGTATAAACAGAGAAATTTAATAATGGTTAAATAGTGTTGGGAAATCTTAGGAATAACCTGTTATCAACAGTGGAAGCAACAAATATTTTCCCCACCTGCAAGTTAAATAGGTAGAACCAAAAATACTCTAGGCAGTATAATAATTTGGCAGAAAAATAAAATAAGAGACACCACAATTTTTAACGTGGGAAACACCCAAGGGGACAAAAAACCCACTGATAGTCCAGGAAAAACTTCCACTATGATCAATGGGAATACAACAGTCTTCCTAGTAGCACTAGGGAATCTCAACAATCAACAGAATACTCACCCAATGGGCGGAACACAACCATATAACTCCACAATGTGGGTATCACAAAACCACCACCAGAGAAGGCAATAAAATTAACAGGCTATGTCAAAGTATCAAGCTCAACATCAGGAACAACATACTAAATTTTCATGATAAACGGAGTTCCCACTAATGATGAACCCTCACTGCCCTTTTCTCTTTTCTTCCTCCGGCGCTGTTCCTCTCTTTTTCACGGTTTCTTTCTTTTCTCAATTCCAAAACGCTACTGTAGCGTTTCCTTTTGTTCCTTTTTTTTTTTTTTTTTTTGTTTTCTTTCTTTTTTTTTTGGTTAGTTGTTGGGCCCCCAATGAGGAGGGAAGCCCATCAACAAATCTCCCCCTTCCCGACTCAAGTGGGATGCGCTGCCCACTAAGCCCGCCTTCTCTCTGCAAGAAACAAACTTCACCGTCAAAGCTTTAGTCATCATATCTGAACCATTGTCATCAGGATGGATCTTTTCTAATGAAAGCAACTTCATCTCCAGTGCTTCACGTATCCAATGATACCGCACCTCTATGTGCTTCGACCTGGAATGAAATGTCGGGTTCTTGCTGAGATGGATAGCACTCTGACTATCACAAAATAACACAAACTTCTCTTGATCAAGGCCCAACTCTTGAAGGAATTTTTGCATCCACAAGAGTTCTTTTGAAGCTTCAATAAGCAATATATTCGGCCTCAATGGAAGACAAAGCAACACACTTCTAAGTCTGGATTGCCATGACACGGCTCCCCCTGCAAAAGTCATCAAGTACCCAAGTAGACTTCCTAGAATCAAGATCACCAGCCATATCCGCATTGTGTAACCATCCAACACAGCTGACCACTACCAAAGCACAAACAAACTCTGGAAGTGCCCGCAAATACCTGAAAATCCACTTCACAGCTTGCCAATGATCCTTACCAGGATTAGAGAAACCGACTAACAACACCAACAGCATGAGCAATATCTGCCTAGTACATACCATAGCATACATCAAACTCCAACCTAGACGCATATGGAATCTTCTTCATCTTTTCTTTTCTTTCTCACTTGTAGGGCATTGTTGTGAACTCAACTTGAAATGACTAGCAAGTGGAGTACCAACAGGCTTTGAATTACTCATGTTAAATCTCTCCAACACCTTCTCAATGTACTTCTGAGATAACCACAACTTACCATTCTTCCTGTCACGTGATCCTCATGCCAAGGATTTGCTTTAGAAGAAGTCCTTCATAGCAAAGGACTTGCTCAAGTCACTCTTAAGACTCTGAATCTTCTGTCATGACCAACAATCAACATGTCATCCACATAAAGCAAGAGAATTATGAAATCACCATCAGAGAATTTCTTGACAAATACGCAATGGTCCGAAGTGGTCTTACTATACCCATGATCCGCCATGAAAGAATCAAATTTCTTGTACCATTGCCTTGGTGCTTGCTTGAGGCCATATAGACTTTTCTTCAATTTGCACACAAGCTGCTCCTTTCCCTTAACCTTGAAACCCTCTGTTGTTCCATATAAATTTCTTCCTCCAAATCACCATGAAGGAATGCAGTCTTCACATCAAGCTGCTCAACCTCTAAATTCAAGCTTGCTGCTAAACCAAGCACAACTCGAATAGAGGACATCTTCACCACTGGTGAGAAAATCTCTTCAAAATCAATTCCTTTCTTCTGCTCAAAACCTTTCACAACCAACCTTGCTTTGTACCTTGGCTGTGAGACATTATCTTCAAATTTCAGCTTGAACACCCATTTATTTTTGAGTGCTTTTCTACCCTTTGGCAACTTCATCAACTCAAAGGTGTGATTCTCATGCAAGGAATTCATTTCCTCTTGCATGGCCTTCAACCATTTGTCTTTGTGCTCATCAGAAATAGCCTCTTGGTAGCTCTCTGGCTCCCACTATCAGTAGTCACATACTCATCTGAAGGGTATTTCTTAGAAGGCTGATGCGGTCTTGTAGATCTTCTCAATTGTGGCTCAACTGGTGGTTCTGGTGGAACTTGCTCAACTGGCACCTCAAGAGTAGGTGCAGGCTCATCACCTGTATTCCCATCATCAACCTCTCATCTCCCCCATCAACAAGAGTACTAGGAGGAGACTCTGATCAACATCACTGTTACTTATAGTACAGACATGGCTTACTTGACTTCTCAAAATCTTCAATGGTTTGGTCTTCAAGAAAGATCACATCTCGGCTTCTGATTATTCTTTTACTTGCCGAATCCATAACCTGTAACCAAAGTCTTCATGACCATAACCAACAAAGATACACTGTTGACTTCCCATCAAGCTTGGACCTCTCATCTCTTGGAACATGAACAAAGGCCTTGAGCCAAACACTCTCAAGTGACTATGAGACATCTTTCCCTGTCCATACTCTCTGTGGAACATCACCATCTAGAGGAGCTGAAGGAGAAAGGTTGATCAAATCCACTGTTCTCATTGCTTCACCCCAAAAGGATTTGGACAACTTTGCATGAGAGAGCATACACCTGATTCTGTCATTGATAGTACGGTTCATTCTCTCAACTCCATTATGCTGAGGAGTCTTGGGAAATTTTTCAAGCCTGATCCCATGTTCTCTACAATAATCTTCAAATGGACCCCTGTACTCACCACCATTATCTGCTCGGACACACTTCAGTTTTATTCCCTTTTCTCTTTCAACACTTGCATGGAAGCTCTTGAAAACTCCGAGCACCTGGTCTTTAGATTTCAAAACAAAAGCCCACACTTTCCGAGAATGGTCATCAATAAAAGTCACAAAATATGATGCACCTCCTAGTGTTTTTGTGTCCATAGTGCAAACATCAGGATGAACCAAATCTAGCACATGTGGTCTCCTATGAGGTCCTGAATAATGAAAAGCTAATCTAGCATGCTTTCCAACAAAACAATGAGTGCAAGTCTTTAAAGATGTACCTTTTACCAGAAGACTGATTCTTGGCTAGAACACCAAGTCCTTTTTCACTCAAGTGGCCAAGACGCATATGCCACAAGTCTGAAGAGGAATCATCAACAACATTCACCTCCTCTTTGCACAACTTTCCAGGCAACTGGTAGAGAGCAGTGAAACTACTATCTTCTCTTGCAACAACTAGCGACCCTTTGGTGATTTTGAATTTTCCACCACCAAAGGTAGTGTAGTAACCTTCTCCGTCCAATGCTTTGATTGACATCAAGCTAAGACGCATATCAGGCGCATGCCTAACATTCTTCAACTGTAATCTACAACCCATGCTAGTTTCAAGCCACACATCTCCCATACCAACAATCTTGCATATCCCTTCATCTCCTAGCCTTATTCTGCCAAAGTCACCAGCAGTATAAGTAGAGAAAACTCACGCCTAGGAGTAACATGACATGAGGCACCAGAATCCATGATCCAACTAGAATCATCACATGCAAGATTTATGAAGTTCTCATGATGTAGAACAAAGACATCATCATATGCAACAGGAAGTGTCTTTATCATTGTTACTATTTTTGTCTTCATCTCTTTCTCTTGATTTCTCTCTTTTCAAGTACCAATGCTTCTTGATGTGTCCGGCTTGCCACAATGATAACAATTAAATTCTTTTCTTGTCTTGGACTTCCCCCTTGACTTGCTACGCTCTCTGACCTGTAGGATTATGAGGTCTTCTACTCTGCTTCTCCCCGTGACTCTACAACAAGTGCTTCTGACTTGGGTGGAGGCACTAATCAAACCCCGCTCTCTTCTTCTGGCATCTTCATTCAACATGCTTTCTTTAACCATTGATAACGTCAACTTCCCATTTGGAGCTGAGTTAGTCAATGTCACAACCAGGACTTCCCAACTATCAGGCAAAGAACTCAACAACAACAATGCTTGCAACTCATTAGACAATGTAATCTCATTGGTTGTCAGCTGATTGACAATCTCCTGAAGCTACTCAAATGCTCTGGCATTGAATCACCTTCTTTATATTTCATATTTACCAGCTTCCAAATCAAATATGCCTTATTTTGCACATTCTTCCTCTCATATAAATCTTAATTTCTGCCACATGCTCTGAGCATTAGTTTCTTTGTCAACATGTGGATACACATAAGATCCAACCACTGCCTAATCAAAGCAACACTTTTCTATTCATTCTGTTCCATTCGGCTTTAGACTTATCAAGGCTTATATTTATCTCCCTCAATTGGATCATACAAATCCTTGCTATAGCATGTCTTCCATGAGGGTCTTCCAAACTGAGTAATTTTTGGAATTCAACTTGATCATATTTGGCCCCTGATGTTCTTCCATTTAAACTACAGATAAAAAATAACCAAAGCTCTGATACCACTTTGTTGGGGAAATCTTAGGAATGAACCTGTTATCAACGTGGAAGCAACAAATATTTCCCCACCTAGTTAAATAGGTAGAACCAAAAATACTCTAGGCAGTATAATAATTTGGCAGAAAAATAAAATAGAGACACCACATTTTTAACGTGGGAAAACCCAAATAGAGGGACAAAAAACCCACGGGACCTAGTCCAGGAACTTCCACTATGATCAATGGGAATACAATCAGTCTTCCTAGTAGCACTAGGGATCTCAACAATCAACAGAATACTCACCCAATGGGCGGAACACAACCATATAACTCCACAATGTGGGTATCACAAAACCACCACCAGAGAAGGCAATAAAATTAACAGGCTATATCAAAGTATCAAGCTCAACATCAGGAACAACATACTAAATTTTCATGATAAACGGAGCACGTTTACCCGTCTGATGATGAACCCCTGCACTGCCCTTTTTCTTTTCCTTCTCCGCGTTGTTCCTCTCTTTTTCACGGTTTCTTTCTTTTTCAATTCCAAAACGCTACTGTAGCGTTTCCTTTTGTTCCTTTTTTTTTTTTGGTTTTGTTTTCTTTTTTTTTTTTTTTGGTTAGTTGTTGGGCCCCAATGAGGAGGGAAGCCCATCAACAAATAGTAATAATGGCTAAATAGTAAGGTTATTGTGTATAAAAAGAATTTAATTTTTATGCCATGATAGTTATTATCTAATTAAATTATTAAACTTGAAAATAAACTCGTTCAAATAACGCTATAGAATTGCATAAAATTTTTAAATATTTGCTGTAAATTAACATTAATGAATAACTATGTTTTTTTTTATTATGGAAGTGTAATATTTTTTCAACACCTAAATAAATGTAGACACTCATATTATGAATGGAGTGAGAGGAGTGATGAGAGGGGATGAATTTGAGAAAATATAAGTGGTGAATTCTATGTATTTTATGAGTAGAATGTTTAGATGTTTGAGATAGATGAGTGTTAGAATAATATGGTTGGTTATAATGAAAATCCTAATGAATCCCCACCATTTATTTGCAATGTTAAATTAAAATTGTTTTTTTTTTTATAAAGAATATTATATAATCTTTTCGTGAATGGAATGGATAAATCCAAGTTCAAATCACTACTCCACGAGAGCACAAGCGCAAGGGCCATGATCAGCCAGCAGCCATTCTTTAATGCCATTTATCGCAACAAAATTCTGAGGTCACCAACAACACACACACCCCATTCCCAAACGGTACAACAAACATACAAAGCAAGCAGCTCCCGCAAAACACACGCACACACAGCTCCGTTCACCACTCTCAATTCTACCACCAACCAACCTTTCCCAATAAACACTGCAAATTGAAATAAAACAAAACACACACACACACTTCTACTGTGAACTTTAATCGAACAGCGAGCTGAGCACACTGAAATTCTACAAATGCTTTCTCTCTCGCCCTTCCCTTCTCTCCACCTTCGTCTTCCGTCGTCTCAGCCACGCGCCTCCGTCGCTTCCCGCCGTTGCTCCGTGAGATGCGCCGCCGCAGCCGACGCCGACGCGTTCACGGAGAAGTCAGGGTACCTGTTCGAGCTGAGCGCAACAGAAGCGGACTCGCTGGCCGTCTACAGCGTCTCGAGAATCGGCGCCATTTATTACCGGAAGCCTCTGGTGGTGGCTCGCCGCTTGGTTCAGACCGTAATCGCCTTCGGCAAGTGGTTCGCTCTCCGCTACGTCGATTCTCTAATGGACCGTTCTGATGACATGTTTCAGGTTCCCGAGTTTATCGAATTTTCTGTCTTCTTCTTTTTCTTTTTTTCTTCTTTTTTATCTTTTTTTTTTTCAAATTTTTTGGTGAATTCGGGACTGGGGTTTTTTTGGTTTTTTTGGAGGCACTTGTTAGAATAGAGAATGTTAAAGCTTTTGAAGGAGATGATTTCTTCTATTAGAGCAAATAAAAAATATTGTTATTAGAATAGAAAACTTCGAAAGGAAATAATTCCTTGTTATTAGAATAATGAGTTTTGAAACTTTTGAAAACAAAAAAGGATTCCTGTTTAGAGGAAATGATTTCTTTTTTATTAGAACGGTGAATTTTGAAGCTTCTGAAGGAATGTTGACGTGGAGATTATTGAGAATTCTGGTTTGCAGCTTGTAATACTAAGAATTAAGAACCAAAAATCGTTTTTTTTTTAGAAAAAATAATAAATTATTTTGCTGTATTGTTTCGTTTTGCAGGTCAGAGCTGCAGAGCTAAGGCAGATACTAGTAGAACTTGGGCCGGTATGTCTTGTTGGTTATGCCCTTAATCCTCCAATTTGGTGTTTTTGTGCCTTTGGAGGGTAGTTGTTTTTATTCTCACTAATGTCATATTTCAGCATGACTGTCAAGAATAGAGTAGGTTGGTAAATTTTGCTACTGTAATTTTGAACTTGTAGCCAGTTTGTTTGTGATAGTGATGTTGGGTTTTATGTATGATAATTTAGTTTAGCTGTGATTCCTGTTGAATCATCATGTCTGTACATGAAAATATCTTGTTTGATTAATCGTTATAGTCAATAATTGGTTCATTTGGTAAATTTCTGGTTTATACTTGTAGGATAATACTTTCATCTCGTAATTTCACTGCAAATGAGACATTTCATTTTTCGCAAATTTCACTTTCTGTTAATACTGCTTTGTTGCAGGCATATATCAAAATTGCCCAGGCTGTATCTTCTCGAGCTGTAAGTGTTGTAGTTTATGTCACATTATTAAATCTGATTTTATGCTTCTTCTGCTTATTTCTGGTCTTTTGTAATCCGTATTCTATGCCTTTCCTTTTATCATATGCCAGTTGCCATTAGGATATGACTGTTGTGAAGGCATTCCAGTTGGAGAAATTTTAATTCACTTGTTGGAGATGAAGTTTGTTTGTTCTCTTCCATCCTCATTAATCTGTTTAAAAGTACATTAAAGAAAAGCACCATTCAAGCTTCATTTCATTTTATCCCTGTTTAAAAGTACATACAACATAAACATCGGCAAGTAGGCCATTTCTTCTCTGTTTTATTTTTGTTTTTTCTTGTTTTTAAACCAAAAAAAAATTTATTTACGTTGTCAATTTTCATGTGGGTTTATGATCTGAGCTGGCCTTCCATTCTGTCAATTATCTATATTACAACTCTTTTCCCAATTGTTCAACAGCTCATTTGCAGTTTCAGGGGGTGGGAATGCTTCAATGTGTTGGGTTGAAATGTATCTTTATGCTCATTTTCCTGTAAGATTTAGCACTTCAGTTTACACCACGTAGTTAAGATGTAATTTCAAAGAAACCATCTTTGTAGGATTTGATACCACCATCATATCTGGATGAACTCTCACTCCTGCAAGATCGAATAAGTCCATTTTCTACCGAAGTTGCTTTCAATATGATAGAACAAGAACTTGGATCATCTTTGGTTGAACTTTTCTCAGAGATTTCACCTGAGCCTGTAGCTGCTGCATCTCTTGGGCAGGTTCATTTTTTTACCCATTTTGCTGTATTTGAGTTGCTGATGATTATAGAGTTTTTGAGAGAACTTCTATGTGCTGTTATGTATTTTTAGGTTTTACTACCTGAAATATGGTACTTCTGTCTCTGAAACCTAGGTTTATCAAGCTAGGCTTCGCAACACAGGACAGGTTGTTGCTGTTAAAGTGCAAAGACCAGGAGTTCAGGCGGCAATATCCCTTGACATATTGATCTTGCGTTTCATGGCAGGATTTATTAGGAGAGCTGGCAAACTTAATACTGATCTTCAGGTGATTTTGTAGCATGTGGCAAAGATTAAATTGGCATAGGTTATGTATTTGGATTATATCAAGTATATCAGCATAGCACCTAAATGGTTATCATTGCCACTAATGCATGCCACTTAACTTCAAGATTGGTTTATGTGGAAGTATTTACTTCTTTTTGAACTCACAATAGTTAGGGCGCATAACAAATATTGCCCATATAATAAACTCTGGACACAATATCCATCCATGTGTGTATGTATTTGTATATGTCCGTGTACATGTTATAATCCGCAGCTCCATGTTATATCAGACATCAATTTGTTGAGCATGGCCTTGTATATCTGCAGGCAGTGGTTGATGAGTGGGCATCAAGTCTTTTCCGGGTATGTGTTGATTTTCTCGTATTTTCACCTGGAGTATATAGATTGCATGGTGTAGCAATTAGCAAACTAGGCATTATGAGCCAAAAAGATTAGTCAAGGATACACAAAATGCGTGAGAGCTAAAACCCAACATAGTGTTCTTTTTATGTGCCTGTAATCTAACTGCTGTGTTAAAAGAGAATAGCCAGCTCTTAATTTGGATCTTCCTTCTTTGCATACATTCTTGTTCTCCTGAATCCTATCGTTAGTCTTTGAGATGATATAATTCCTTGTGTGTCAGGATCGAAGTCCAACTTTCTGTGCAGCTTTATTTTAATTTGATTGGGAATTTGGGAGTGATAATAAAACATTTGATTGACACCACATTCTTTTTTTATTTTTGTTTATTGTTTGCATAAATTTTATCATCAGGATCAGTTAGTCTTAATGAGACCAAGCATAATTCTTGTTTGTGTAGGGTTTCTATGTTTCAAATTGGTTCTAGGCAAAGAAAAACTGATACCTATCCAGCTTGTGATATTCGAAGAGTTTGGGTCTTGGACAATTTTAGTCGTTCATAATTTTTATCATTTTTCCCTTTCTCTTATAATTTTATGGTAGTATAATTATCTTCTCTCTTTTGTGTTTTCCAATTCCAGTTCTGCTAAAAAAATCTCCTTTTATATAAGTGAAACTCCATTTTGGCAACCCAAGCTTATTTGCTCGTTTGGGGTTGGAGTGCAAGGTTTCGTTTTACACGTACTGATGGGAAAAGGCTGAAGTGAAGTGATTCTCTGATAGAAACCAGAAAATAGAAGAACAAAATGGATAAAAACAGTGATAGAAGAAATGCAGTACAAGAGAATCAAGGATGGCACTATAGCAGCCTTCTCTCCTATCCTAAGCCTTTTGGAAAATAACAAAATGCCTGCATGATACCTCAGCCTACCCACAATTATACCCTGCTCTCACATATCACACATGCACACACCTATACTAGCCTGCCAGCTCACCTCACACCTGTGAGGGAATGCAAGTTAGTTAGTGATATTGAGCCCCATAGAATCAATATATCCTGATTCTTGCCTATAGTACCCTGTATGCCCCTATATTTCCTTCTTTTGTACACTTGCAACCTTTTAGGGAATAAATGATCCTTAACATTCTCTTTTCTGCAGAAATCCCTATTTTATTTGGAATCTATAGTCACTAAACGATCATTTTCTGCAATTGAGCTTAAAACCATGCCTGCATAGTTTCAGAGTCAAATGATGTTACATCATGTTTTCTTCTCCACTGTATGATTAAAGGTGTTTGATTTCTCATAAGACTACTAGATCTTCAATCTGTTGATTTCATATATAATCTTCCAAAACTAGAATTCTTAGAAATATTCAAATTGAATACAGGGAAATCACCTTGAATGCAGGAGATGGACTACAATAACGAAGCAAACAATGGTATCAAGTTCAGGTAAGTGCTTGTTATCAAGGGTTTTAGAATGTGAATCACACTGAATCCAAGTTCAAAGTTGTATGGTGTGAAAGCTTGAGAATATCATTGAGCAATAGTTTTTTGTCAAAAGCTGAAACTTTTTTTTCAAGTGTACTTTTGAGGTGTTGAGCAAGTAATGAAACATGGTAGAAATATGTCTTATTTGGTTGAGCTTGGTGTAGGGATATATGTGGGCTTAAGCATTTACTCTTAGAATCCCTTCCTCAGGATGGATTTTGATGTGTCTCTTGTGCTTTCACTTGACAATAATTGAGCAGGAACTTGTATGGTTCTATACCTGATGTGGTGGTTCCTTTAATGTATAAGGAGTACACAACTCGCAAGGTTCTTGTTATGGAATGGGTTGAGGTATTTTTCCATTTGTTGTTTGCTCAACAAAATTTAGCAAGAATATTTCAGTGCTGGTATAGATTAGAATACCTCAGATGAATTTATTGTCAGTTTATCACAGTGCATGAGATCGAAAACATTGGAATTATCTAAAATATGTTCTTATACTAAATATATTTTAAATAATTCCAATAGAGATGTCCCTGAAGAAATGGATGTATTATATATATATCAGTAGGAAATAGTCTTCCTAACTGATTTTGTCGTCTAAGACATATTTCTTAGATGTGTTTTAAGGTTACCCCTCTCTTGAAAGTAAGTTAAAGTATACAGAGCCATCTTCTCTTTTGGATTCTTTCTTTGATGCCTGCTGGAAAAATTGACACTTATGCTGATGAATTATCTTTCTATGGGTATTGTAGGGGAAAAAGTTGTCAGAAGTGAAGGATCTATACTTGATTGAGGTCATATCATGAAACTAGTTGCAAAAAATTTATTCTAATTTCAAATCTGTCCAGCTCTTAGTTTTTGCATACTAAGCAGCACATTTCATTTTCCCTGATGCTGATTAGGTAGGAGTTTACTGCTCATTCAATCAACTTCTTGAGTGTGGATTCTATCATGCAGATCCACACCCTGGAAATCTTCTTCGAACATATGACGGCAAATTAGCTTATATAGGTAATTAAAGATAAAAATTTAATATTTCAAATTCTATGTGTTTCTTAATGCACAATACATACCTTACTCTTTGGCCTGTATTTCTTTGTCTTCTTGGTTGATTATTACACAATTTTTTCTTGTTTTGAGGATTATTGATTGGGATAAGTTAAACTCTTGAAATACTATGTTCTTTTTTGTAACATTGTCTCTGTCTGTCTCTCTCTCTCTGAATGAGTTCTTACCTTCTTTTAAAAACAAAAGTCAAAATACCTTAGTCCCTTTGTTGCAGGCAGCAAAGGGAAAGGAAATATAAACTCATTGAAAAAAGAATTACCTAACTTTCCAGTTTTGGTTTTGATCCCGTCTGTAATACTCCATATGCTTAATTAGGATAAATAATGCTGTTCAGGTCTGAGTATAAACATAAATAAGAATTTCATTTTCCCTTCTTTTGCACCAGATTTTGGCATGACAGGTGAATTCAAACAAGAATTGCGTGATGGATTCATTCAAGCTTGTCTTCATCTTGTAAATCGCGATTTTGATGCATTGGCTAAGGACTTTGTCACTCTGGGGTATTTGCTTTTATCAACATTCCATTTTCAGTTGTTGAAGAAATTATTCTCATTGGTATGAGATTGGCCTGTGTTAGAGATCTAATAAAGGCATTCATGAGTCTTGACCTTATAACTTAAACTTTAGTATAGTTGGTTCTTGTGACAAGGTATTAAAAGCCTTTATGATAAAGCCATCAATGGTTTTGCTCCTTGCTGCCTCATTTTTCTAATAATAAAACTTGAATTTTAGCACAAAATAGAGCAAATCTATGCATTATCCACACTTCAAGTGACAAGTCCAAAGGGCTCTCGTGTGAGGGGATGTGTTATACAGTGTTAGAGATAGGATAAAGTCTTTTATAAGTCTTTACCGAATACCTTGAACTTTTAGTAGGGTTGATCCTTGACCATATACTTGTAATTTTTATCAGCCTTCTTCCACCAACTGCAGACAGAGAAGCTGTTACAAAGGCTTTAACAGGTTTTTACTTTATTGTGTGTAGATATTTGAAAAATACACGTGACTGTATTTTACAGATAAAAAGTCCACCTTTGTAGAGAGGTTATATTTACTAATGTTTTTCACATGCAATGCTTCTATGCAGGTGTCTTCCAAAATGCTGTTGCCAAAGGAGTCCGCAATATTAGCTTTGGAGACCTTTTAGGAAACTTAGGAACCACCATGTAAGCTCTCCACTGATGAATCAAATATATCATTGTTGGGCCTTCGATATATGAAGGTTCTTTTCATTAGGTTAAAGAAAAAGAAAAATTACATGTGAAACACGATAAGGAAGGTCTATAATCTGTATTATTTCCTACAAAGCTGCCCAACCTCGATGCTTATCAGATTCATACGAGGACCCTGTGTTGCATAAGCCATGTAATTGTAGAGAACACCAAATTCATCTTGCTGATTGATTATATTCATTTATTGCACAGGATCGGTTCCTAAGTATCTGACAGTAGTCATTTACAACCTTTTTGTGAATGTTTTGCAAGCAAGAAAATATTAAAGAGAAGGCAGAGAATATTCAGTCAAGGAAATGATTAGAATAAAGAATGGAGAGTGCTGTTTTGCTCTTGAATAAAATTTCAAAATTTTATCTTACAATTTGTTACTAAAGGTTCATATCTTTTGTTATTACTTATATTTGATGCTCAAGATTTGGACATACAGTACCTAAATGTTATCTGGTGGGGACATATCTAATTTCTTGGATTCATCTCAGCACTCAGACAATGGATGTGAATTTAATGTTCTAAATTATAATTGATGTTTTGTCAAAGTGAAAATGTCTTCATCATAGCATATTCTTTATTCTCTACTGTTTCTGTCTCCGTGGTGTTAGTTGGCTGCTTGTTTTTGTTTCACTTTAACGTAATGTGAATCTTCATTTCTTCTCTTATTTTTTTTCAGGTATAAATTCAAATTTAGAATACCTTCATACTTCTCGCTTGTCATTCGAAGGTAGTGCTATCCATAAAATGGCTTAAACTAATGTTTTCATGTAAAATCCTGAATAATATCTTCTGTCTTCAAGCCTTGCTGTATTGGAAGGAATTGCAATCAGCTTTAACCCTGAGTACAAAGTTTTGGGTAGTACCTACCCTTGGATTGCTCGAAAAGTACTTACTGACAGCTCTCCCCAACTTAAGGCTTCTTTGGAGACTCTTCTATATAAGGTAAATATCAGGGAACATGCTTTAAGTGTGGTAACTGACATCCAGACCAATAAATACAACTTTAATTCTGAATATCTTTTTCACTTTGTCTCATTTGTGTTGATGATTATGTTGAAAATTTTTTCAATTCTTTCACTTGACTCTTGATTCCTATCCTCTTTTGTCAGGATGGTGTTTTCAGAATTGACCGTTTAGAGTCTTTGCTGACAGAGGTGGAATTTTCTCTCTAGTTTTCTTTTTTGACTATTTCTATATGAAGGTGAAATATTGTGACTAGTTTTTTTTTTCTTTTCTTTTCTGGTTGTCAGTATCCATAACCTAGCCTTTGATCCCTATTTCCAATTTGATAAATTAGTCAAAGCCCTGTTTTATGGGAATTTTTCTTATTTTTTTCCCCTCACAAAATAAGAAGGCTACTATACTTGAGTATGTTATCAGGATTTTCAAGAAATATGCTAGGGTAACTGTTGCTTGCTTTTAGACAGCTATTTAGGAATTTGAAAGCTTAGATATGAAAACTTCACTTTGTTGTTTCTTTCAAATTGTGTAAGAGATATTGATTGTTGATGATGGCATTTAAACCAGTACAACTGGCTGTTTTGATCCAATTGTAGAATCATCCTTCTGATTTAAAACATGAGCAATTTCAGGGAGATATTCAATCCAAAGCATCATTGAAATGCTTTAAGCTACCTTATGCAATATGACATAAGATAATGTTTTCGATTTCCTTCCTAATAAATCCTGTTCATGCTGGATTTGTTCAAAATGCTAACCTAATTTGGTTTGATGACAGTCCCTTCGTGCCAAGACAGAAAAGGCCATAGTAAAACAACAGCCTGAAGGCACTGATTCAAGAATGGTAATGAAGGAAATCCTTTCTTTCACACTAACAGAAAAGGTATGTATTGCCATTGCCAATTACATTCTATTTTCAGTATTTTGTAACTGCCTTTAACTTTTCCTCGCTAACGTGGTTTTCTTGGTAAGCTGTGCAGGGTGAATTTGTGAGAGAAATAATTGTTCAAGAGTTTGCTAAAGTATGTCTGTTGTCAGTTGTTTATTAAAATTACAATAGCAATGAAGAATGAAAATGAAAATTGAACCTCTATTAAGAAATTTATTGGATAATTCTCTAATGAGTGCTCAACCACGACTGTTAAGTATTGCTTGAGATAATTGCAAACTCACTAAGCTCATTGTAATCGTGGGATCTAAGTATTACTTTTCTACTGGAGGATATCTATGGACATGTAAAACCGCAAATAGCAATTTAGCTACAGCATTTATTTATTTATTTTTTTCATTTTTTTTTTTTTTGTGTACTTCTTTGCTGTCAGTCTATTAAGAGGATGTATAGACTCCAGAAAGAAAACGATAATAATGACTGAATGCAATGACATCTTGGTTTCAGTATTGTGTTAGTAACCTTGTATTTGTAGCTCTCCCATGTATTGTAAACCAACGTAGCTTTCATTAGATCCTTCTTTCTTTATTTCCTTTTACATTACCCTCCTGCAAGTGTTCTAAATTGCTTTTAAAATCAAATGCAGGGTTTAGACGCACTTGGACTAGCAACCTTGGAAACAGCTGCTGCAAGAGTTCCTTTCAGCCCACTCTTTTTAACCTCCGTAATGACTGAAGAAGATATGATCAACCTGAGAACCTTCCAACGCCTTCTGCTATTGCTGTCAGGGACGAGAAGAAAAGAAGACGACACAGTAAGATTTGTATTTTACCTAGAGAGAATGCTTCTGTGGATTGTTGGATGACGGATTACCAAGCGTATGACTTCAGATCATTTTGCCTTTTTCGGGCTACTTGACATCCTGACGTAACTATTGATCTATTAAGCTTGTGACTCAGCATGACTTCTACACTAATGCACTTCTCATGTGAAAGCCTACCGTGCTTCATTCATATCACAGTATACCAAGGCTAAAACCTAAAACATTGGAAGCCGTTAACTTTGAGGTCCAAAATTGGTTTATTTGTCTAATGTGGGTGAATTGATGCTTATACCCTTTTAACCCTCGATATCAGTTGAAGAATCTCTGTAATAGTCTTATAATATACAGTGATTGGCATCAAGTACAACTTTCCAGAGCATTCACTAAAATTTTCTGCAGTAAATTTGCTTTAAGCTTTAGAAGTCCACAGTATCAATTTTTGCTCTCCATCAATGTCATGTAGGCAAGCAGACAGGTTAGCCCGTACAAGAATCAAATACTGTACATGGAGGACCTATCGTTAGTTTCAAATCAACTTCAATCTATTCAAGAGATTCTTCCTGTTCTTTCTATCATTTCTGAGGTAAATCTGGCATTTGCATTTTGTTAGATATATGTACCCATTTACCCATTCTTCCATTAACTGGCACAACCCATAATCAAGTTGTCCGATTCTTGATATTCACTGTCTATGTAAATGTTGACAGCTCCCACCAGACTCTCAGCAGCAGTTACTTCAGTTGCCAGCTAACCTGGTCAGACAGTTAATATCGCGTGCTGCCGCAAGAACAATAAGGAGGATTTTTTTATGACTTTGATGTGCATGTGTCAGACAGACAAAGCAGCTGAAATCATTGGGACATAAGTCGGCAAGGCCTTGAATCTGTGCATGGGCATAACGTACATTCTTGATTCATCAATAGATTTTGTGCCTTCAATTTCAGCGTGTCTTCATTTTTCTGGAAGTACTAATCCCTTCCAATTTTCAGTTGGCTGCAGTAAGTAGTTTGGATTGTATCGAAAGTATTCATACTAAAATATTGTTCAATGGCATCAATTGCTGGAACAAGCAGATGAGGCTAAATACGTAATTTTAAGATCAGGGATTTGCACGTCTCTGTTTTACGTTACATGGAAATTTTGAGTGTTAATGCTCATTTTAGCTTTTTTAACTTTATATTTGTAAGTTATTTTAGTTCAACTTTTAAAATGAGTTAATTTAATTCTTGACATTGTAAAATATGAGTCATTTTAATCTTTCAACTCTTTTTTATTTAATATTTTATCAATTAAATAATGATAGATAATCTTAAATGATACCTGGATATATCTTATATCATTTGCAGTATAATGGAGTTTAAAATAACTCATTTGGTGTTTAAAATTATATAAAATGAGTTATTTTAAATTTTTATTTCAAATTATAAAATGAATCATTTTGTGCAATATTAGACACTAAAATAAGTTATTATAAATTTTATTTTATTTTAAAAAATAAATGATATGTTAACATATCACTTAAGGTTACTTATCATTATTTAATTGATGAAATGTTAAATAAAAGTGAGTTGAGGAATTAACATGACTCATATTTTGTAATGTTAGGGCTAATTTGACTAATTTTAAAAATCAAGAATTAAAATGACTTATGAATATAAAGTAAGGGATTTAAATAAGTATTAACTCAAATTTTGATGACGTTGTGTTTCGCTGCATCCATGGGTTCGATTGCAAACTTTGTACGATATTTGACTGTAAGTCATTTTCTTGAGGCGTAGAAATAATTGCGTTTGGAGTCTAAAATGTTAATTTCAACATAAAAAGTTATAGCTACTAAGCTATGAAGCACTGGTACCCATAGTTTTGAAAACCTTGTAATCGACTGGTCAGGTAGTGGGTCACTTGCCGTTGCTTTAACCAGTAATCCTTTAACCAGAATTCTTAAATTAATATATAAAAATACAAATTAATACAATTAAATATATTTCATATATATATAAATAATGAGGATCATTAACAAATAAATAGTTAGCTTAGTGGTACATGCACTTTATCCTTCCTTCATAGTCTCATGCCACAAGTTCGAGCCTTGCCATTAGGAGTCTTGAAGGATTTTATATAATTTTAATATAACAAACCATATATTATATATAAAAAAATGATACCTAGTGACAAAGGAAGCAGTCAACCTAGTGGTCCAGGCGCTACTTCCAAAGGTTGCAGGTTGTGAGTTTGAATCTTGCTGGTGGGAGTTTTGAAGGATTTTGTCTAATTTTGATACAACATAGCATCTATTATATACAAAAATAATGACATATATTAACAAAGAAAGTGGCTAGTCTAGTGGTCTAGCGCCACTTCCTCCTTCCACAGGTGTGCAGGTTCGTTGGAGGCAATTTTGGAGATTTTTTTAGAATTTCTTCAAACCGGTTCGTGAGCGGTTTGATGGACGGTTCAACAGCAACTCGGCCGGTTCATTTCTGGGTTTGACCAAACGTTGACCGTTTAACATATCGATCATAATAAAGGGAAGGAGGTAAATTTCCCATTTATTTCAAACCGGCCGATTTTTTTTCAAAACTATGCTGGTACCAATACGAGGGACACTTAAAAGTTAAAAAAATTATAAAATATAGACATAACATATGTATAATTAAAAATTTAAAGAAAATAATAAATTATTAAAAATATCATTCATATAAATTTTACTTATATCTTATTTTTTTATAAAATAAAAACTTTATGTATCATTCTGTTCTTATAATGTTGTTAGTATTATGTTTTTCCTATGCTAGACTAAAAAAAAAAGTAAAATTTAAATTAAATATATATAAATGTGTTATATAAGACTTGATACGTGTTTGTCATTTAGACATAACACCTAACTAATGTGTCCGTCCTTCATAGCTGCTAAGGAATGCATTTTACCATCACAACCTTCTGTCCAATGTCATTATAGCTGCGTGATTCAAACAGCATTCTATTACTCAATGACCTCATAATATCGAGAGAGAGAGAGAATTTATAATTTGGTCCCTAATCAAAATATTGTGAGACAATAATCCTTTAAGACTAGTACGCTTGATTTTTCTCACCATTCAAAATTCGGTCAAAGTGTCCTATTTTGTATGTGTCGAGACTACAGTGTCCTACGTTTTAAATAGTAAGGAGTCTTGGATGAACTTTCATGTCATGAAAGATACATGAAAGATTGTTTCATTTTGACGAGCAACAGTGTTTGGGGTTAACTCACTTGATATAAAATGGGCTTAAAACATGGATTCAGGAGATAACATACAGTAACAAGTAAATCTTATCTCGCTAGTGGAGACAACTATACGAATCAAAAGATATCACACTAGTCTAATTTAAGAGACTACATATTTATTAAAAAAATTGATAATACTTAAAACCTTAAAAAGATGCCAAAGACTTCGCAAAATAAAAGAAGACGAATAGAGCATCCAAGAAATAAACCCACAACAAAGAAATCAATATTTTATATTTTTTCGGGAAAAGTCAGATAACACTATTATATTGGAAGCAAATGCATAATTCAAAACATACTCTCTAGTAAGAGTTCCAACAGAAATGCAAAGTTGCAAACAAGAAACATGAAACAAATTAAAGGAACGAAACGCCATTCCTGCCTTCATAGTTGCAGTGCCATCACCTACAGCTCCCACGGGTGCTACTTTGATTTTCTCTGCCATCAGTAGCAGATTCACACAGCATGCATAGCTAATTAACTTAACAAGTATTTGAAGAACCCATTGTCTTCGACCATCAGCTTCTCCATAAGATCATCTACATCTGTAAGACCAAGGAACTCATCAAGTCCCATAATCTCAATGTTCTGAGCCTGAGTGTTAGGAGTATGCTTTTCCTGCAGGGGTGCTTCTTGTGACTGACCATTTCCATTTGGTAGAACACCTCTGGGGGGCTCCGGCTCAGGGAATATTACCTCCCACTCAGCATCTTGTGGATCACCACCAACAATCTGAAGCATGAAATGACAAGCTTATTAATGAGCCACTAATACTGTATGGCCAGACAAAATATGTATAAAATCTTTGACAGAAATCATGATTGTTGGATGAAATAAAAATAAGATGGTATGATCCAATAGTTTATTCAAAGGCTATCAATTATGAGTTATGATATATCATTTTGAAAACAATTTCTAGCTACTTAATAGTTTTCTTGATTAGCAATCACTTGTGGAAACAAAGTGTACACGTTACAAGTGAGGAATTGATTATTAGCATCAAAATTAGTTTTATATGTACCACAAAAAAACAAAAAGGTTGACTTGAAAGAAATTATGGGAAGATCACATACCTGAGGTACCATGGAAGAAGCATCCACAGTTATTTCAGGGGCCGGTGCATGAACAGAAGATTGCAAACTAAACAGCTCAGGAAAATCATAAGCATACAATGAAGGCTCTTCACCAAATAGCACATCATCAAGATTGCCCTCACCATCACCAGATGAGTTAAAAACATCCACATCCATAGAAGAGTTGTCCTCCTTCTCCTCCTCCTCGTCATCATCATCGTCATCCGAATTTAATTCCACAGTTGGTGCAGCATGCTGCTCCCCTTTAGAACCACGGCATCTTTTCATGAGGAAAACTTTGCAAAGAACATAGTTGGTCTGAAAATGCATAGACATTACGAAAAAGAAACCAAAGTAAGTTTTTTTTTTTCATTTATTTATTGGGATTTTTCCAATACTCTAGTAAAATTTAAGGGTATCCATACATTTTAGTTATCTATGATTGTGCCACATATCCCACTAACTCAACTTATTAAAATCTAAACAATCAAACATTCAATTACAATGGTTGAAGATAAAAAGGTACAGATATCCATAGTATATCAAAGGGAAATCCTTATTTATTTTATCAAAACAATTAACTAAGAATCAAATAAGAAAGGAATTTAAAACAAAAGGCCAATTAATGAAGGTGGTGCATGTGATATGTACCTTTACACGATTCTCGCATAGTTGAAGCTCATCTTCATGCAACATGAATTCGTTCATTGCCCAACGAGTGCGTTCCCTCTTGTATCGGTAAAAAACGAGTGTTTTCTTCACCCCAACATTACGAGAATTGCGTCTTATAATTCGATCCTGTCCAGTAATTCTCCACTGCCCGTGTTCACTTGCTCGATTAAGTCTCAAGCTGTTGGGATGCTTCCTCTATTTCACTGAAGAAGTACCATTTTTTGTCCCCATTTTCCATTATAGACAGCTCTGCATAACATTTTTGTTCCAAATCAAAATGGAAGCATGTATATATATATATATATATATATATGGTGAGACATTTCGAATTCAAAACCAAAACACGAAAAAACGAAACAAAAAAAATCAATTGCTAGCTAATTCCTGTTTCAAACCTAGAAGAATTGCAAGGGAGACTTTCTTATAAACTGGAATGCATGTGACTGGCCTCAATCAAGAATAACAGAACAAGAAAAGTATATATTAAAATATTGGAAAGGAGAATTTCTTATAAATTCATGGAGAGAAAAAATTGCTTGTATATATCATTTACTGTATGTCACATTGTCACCTTAACGTTAAAAAAATTTAAAGCAGGATACAACAATGATCGTGTTAGCGATAAACTATTTTATTTTATGTTACTTCAAGGAGCAGTTATTCTCAGGATCGCTTTCTTTGTTTTTTAATACCCCATCAAGTGCACTGTCAAATTGATTATAATATTTTAAGAGTACAAATATTTAATAATATTTGGATTTAATTTCTATGAGTAAAAGTTATTTATATAATCATCCAATCATGTATTATTACATAATAGTTGATTTTCATACTAAAGATAATGAAAAAAATATTATAATAGAATAATAGTATAAAATATTTTTATATTGACAATATGTGAAAATTAAACTAATAATATTTTTAGTCATTGCACATTTTTTTCCTGGTGAAGCAAGAGTAGTGGAGGTGGATTGACCCATATGATGGGAGTCAAACTCAATTGTCGCGGCTCAGCAAGGTGTAGGATAACCACTGAGGCAACTTCGTCCGTCTTGAAAAGAAATTATCAACAGGCTGGTATTTTACAATGGAGAAAGTACATTACATGTATATACAATTTTAAATTGCGGTTTGCAGTTGCATGTGTGACCGCAATATTGTTGTTTCAATCGTTTAGATAAATTTATTTTTGTATAATAAGATCGTAAACTTATTAAAGAATTGACTTGAGAGTTTAATAATCATATTATTTTGTAAGATTATCGAACTCGGAATCCAAATAAACTTATTTCTATACGGTAAGATCACAAACTCATAATTAAGAGATTAAAAATTAACTCGATAGTTTAATAATCATGCTAGAACTAGACCAATTCGCTAGGAGGCGTTGATATTTATTAATTGTTAATTTTACATAAAAATATATTATAATTTTTACTCTTATTTAAAAATTTAAATACAATTCATCATAGAAATAAATGTTTGACAATCAAAACTTAGAAACAAAAAACACACACATATAACATATGATTTATTATAATATTTAAACATCTAATCAAATAAAAAGTTATAAGAATAATAAAACAAATTAGAGGGGGCCAAATTGATAAAATAAAAAAAATATCAGACAAATAGATATCTTGGGGGGCATTGGCCCCCTTCACCAACACTAAGCTCTGCGTCTGGTTGCATTGCCCTCTGCAATCGCAATGGCAATTGCGGCTCTATTAAGAATATTTTTGCACAATTTTTCGCATCGCGACACAATTGTAACTGCAATTTAAAACCCTGCATGTATATATGACTTTGAAAACATCTACAATTTATCTTCAATAAATGTTTTAATAACAAACAATGAAATTACTTACTTGGAAAATCCTCTGGATCACATCTATATATATCAATAACACAAATCATTTCAAGCTTCTTCTCCAATCCAAACATCTTTTTCTTCAAATAAAACAACACTAGTTCCTCGTCAGTCGGGTAGAATCGATATCCTATCACGGACAACATCTCCTCATCCAATTGCTTAGTAGTAGCATCAGCAAAAGAGGATGAGGCCAAACTTGAAAGCGAGGTTTTTGTAGAATTCATTGAGGAAAAGTAAAATTTTCAAAATAAAAAAATGTAAGAAAAAGATAATAGAATAGAGATAGATTATAAAGGGAGAAACACGTTATGTCCAACCAGAGAACCAATATAGGTATTTTATATTAGGATTGAGTGTTTTAGATGAGTGGAGGAGTATGAGATCATGTGTGTTCTACTTATTAGATGTGATTATTGGGTTTTAGGTTGAGATTAAAATAGCACTAGGGTTGGTGCAGGGTATGTGTATGTGATTAAAATATTACGCATTAATAATTAAATTTTTAAATTATTTTATTGCAATTTGTGTGAATTTTTTCTTTTTGAGAAAGAAAATACTATAATTGATGCACATATTTTAATTAAATATAATTTGTTAAGACATTCATTAGATGTAAGGTACTAGATTGATTTTAAATATTTATCTGTGAGAGCCATTAAAAATAAATAAATGTGCGACAAATCATCAATGAAAGCTACTAGTGATCTAAGAAAAAAGTAGTAATGCTACACATTCAGAAAAATGTGTAAATTTTTTTATAGAAATTATGGTGATTGTTAGATGGAATAAAGTGATATGACTCACTAATTTATCTAAAGGCTAACAATTATATCACATCATTCTAAATACAAAATTTTGAATAAGTTTCTGGTTGTCTAACATTTTTCAAAAAATTATATATACTATATAGTAGTTACACCCTTTTAGGATGATACGCAAAAAATGGGATGTAATAAGTGCAGTATATTGATGTATTTGCGTGGAAATTCCTCTTAGATTACAATATATGGAAGTAATCAAAGTGTAAATGACAACGGGATTAGGTAAATATCAATGTTGTCAAAATTTGAGTTTACTTAGACCCGTAGAGCACAGATGAATTCAAATAGTAAACTTAATTCTTAAAGTTGTAAGAGTTTACTTATTTTAAAAATAATATTAAAAAATATTTATAATATCTAAATATGAGATAATAAAGAAGAAATTAACTAACTTCTCTTAAAATTTATAGTAATTATAATTGACATCCCTTTGGTTTGTATCCCCAGACTAATCTCCCTGCTTTGAACAACAGCTAACATCGTTAGCCTCATACATGATTTTATGACAATATCCTCCCTATTTAAGATATATTTCATCCATTTCTTGCTAAAATAACTTAAGAAATATTTTATCAGGTTAGATTTTATAGGGAAAAGAGGGGAAGAAAATGTTTGTAGTCTAAAATTTTTCTTCATCCATATCTGGCAAAAAGCAATTAATCACAGAAATTAAGGAATTAATTTTCTATTAAGATATTGAGAGATTTTTAGGTGTTCTAAAAGAAAGAAAATGTAATACCCTAATTTTCAATAAAAAAGTTAGAAAATTTTAAAGTTAATAAAAAAGGTTAGAAAATTTTGAAGTTAATAAAATATAATAAATTATTTAACTTAAAAGTAAGAAATTGAAATAAGTGACCATGCTGGAGAGTGTAGCACTCATGAGCACTGGAGCGGTTAAGGAATAGTAAGGCGGTGCACTGATTTTTTATGCTTTCTGAGCGCTAGCTAATAGAAATATAAAAACCTTCATTTGGGTTTAGACCATTCCAAAATGCCCTCACACCCTTCTTCCCTCTCAAACACGAGAAACCTCATCTCCCAACCCATTTTCACTCATAAAACTCCATTTTTCTCCAATTCTTTCAAGTTTTATTTGAAATCTTCCATTATCCAAGCTTAAAGGTATGTAGTTCTCTGGTTTCATTCTCCTTTCTTCAATTTCTCCTTATTCTTGGGGTGATTTTTATGTCCATCAAGGGAAAGAAACTCTTTACCTTGTTAGGATAGATTATTGGGTATTTAAAGGTTTTAGAGGTTAATTTAGAGCTCTACCTTCCCATGTCAGATAGTGGTGTCATTTCCACTCCTCCAGGTTTTGTTGGTGTAGATTCTTCGCTGATCACCCCTCCAGGTGAGTGGGTTTACATCTGGAATCTCTATGTTGTTCATTATAATTATTTTCATGAAAAAAGTGATTTACTGCTGATTTAGAGGATTATTGTATAAGGATTTGAGGTTACTGCTAGATTTATATGTTTTAGAACTCTTGATTTTAGAGCATAAAATATGGTTTTGATAAAACTCATTAGACCATATTTTGATAAACTGATTTTATGTAGAATTGATGATATATATAATTGCTAGAAGCTTTTATGAGTGTTTCAATGGATTCTGGAATTGGTTTATGTTAATGCTATGGTTTTATGCCTGAATACGAAGTTTAGAGAAAATATTAGAGCTATGGTTTAAACCTTGTTATTTCAAGCATGATATTGAGTTTTCTAGTTGTAAAGAGCTTGATAGTTGATGGATGTTTTTTATGATAAATAAAAGAGTTTTAGAGCTTGAATTATCATGAGATTTAGAATAGTTGACGGCTACATATTCTGGAGGTATGGAATCACAGTGTCTATAAAGGGTGATCCCTTGGATATGGTTCCATAGTCACGGTTATGCTAAGGTTAAACCTTAGAATCAAGTAGATTCAAAGTTCTCAAAATACTATAAGTTGCGTTAATGAGAAATAATTTAGAAATTTAGACACTAAAAGGATTTTAGAGCACGAATCTTTATGTGACTTAGAATAGTGGACGAATACATATTCTATGGACTTGAAATTACCAAGTATGATTTCATAGTCACAGTTATGCTAAGGTCAAACTATCAGAGTTATAAAGGTTCAAAGCTCTCAGGAATTATAAGCCCACGAGGGGCAATCCATTCAAGAATAAATAAGCCCATGAAGGGCAACATATCCAGAGAATAAATGAGTCCACGAGGGGCATAGTTCACAAGGAACCATTAAGATCTCAGTAGGAGCTCTTATTCACGAGGAACGGAGCACCCATTTTTTCTGTTATTGTTTATTGTTATGATATTTAAGACTAGACATTACTGTTTCTCTAGGAGCTATGCTATTATGAGCTTGTATGATTTTAGATATGATAGTGAATTAAGGGAATTGCTTTTGAATTTGTAAAATAATAATTTGAATATATAAATATATATAGAAGAGTTTATGTGATTTTAGCAGGAAAGTAAATTGAAGAAATTGCTTTATTGAGTTTATGAAATGATGATTTGAATATACATATGCATAGACATGTAATTGCATAAGACTTTGAGTATTATTGATGTTATCATGATTTTATGCATTATCCTTTGGATGTCTCGTGAAGGGGTTTCAGGTAAAGGCAACTCACTGAGTTTTGGTATCAAAACTCACCCTCTCATTTCCCTTATTTTTACAGATAGAACCACTTGCCCTTTACTGAGCTTATAGGAAGAGTCAGATGGTAAGCTTCACTCAGGGTAAGGCATGTACTTTGAGTTGTTTAGTGTTCTCCAGGACAAATGCAGGCAGGATCCAGACCTAGAGCATGTGTTGTCTTGCATGTAGCATATTATGATTGAGTTTTGAGATGTATTTCAATGGTATGAACATTTGGAAAAACATATCTTAACTTGTATATATGAATGATTTTGTGATTTTGGAATGAAAAAGGCTCATTACGAGATTTCAGAATATGAATATCTTAACTATAGAGGATAGATGATTTGTCTGGAGAAAGTGCAATTATGTTTTAAATAATTTTTTATGAATAGAGCATGCATATAGAGACAGTCAATAGGTTAAGGTCAACATGAGAATGAGATTTCTCACGTGCCGTCACGTGCCTTGAAGCGGGTCGTGACAGTAAATATATTTCTTCTCTCCCATTTATTAATTGACATATCAATAAAGTGAGAGACAATGATAATTCGTAAAAGTAATATATCAATTGATACATGAAATAAAGTAAATGTTTTCCTTTGTTCTAATTATTTCTTTAAGATATGTTTCGGGAGTTGAACTTATGAGATGAAGTTTGTAATTAAATCGGTACACAAACTCCATGCCAATTTCGTCTTTTGCCAGGAATATTAATTTGTTAAATATTTACGATATCGATGACCAATAAAAATAAGGGATAAATACGTTTTACCCACTTGAATTTCATTCTGATTTTCAAATGTGCATTGCGACATCCTTAAACTTTTCAAAATGTGTAAAACATCCCTCAGGATAATTTTGGCAACTAATAAAGGTAAAATTTATGTGCACTTAACTCCCTTAATATTTCTAATTTGTACAACTCAGCACCTTGTTTGTGAATACTGTGTGCAATTAACCCCTCTTTTTTTTTATTATGTGTAACCTTATACCCTGTTATAACTTAAAGTTTTACACTATTTGAAAAGTAAATTTTTTGCATAGTTTGAAAAGTTTATAATGTCTAATGCACATTTTAAAAAGTCAGATGCAAATTGCATATGACCTAAAATTCAAAGGGATAAAATGTATTTAACTCTATAAATAACGTGTGTCACACATGCTTTTTTATAGGGAGTTTTGTATAATTAACATATAAATCTCGACCGAGGAAAATTTGTGCAAATTAGAGAAGTCTCAAGTATAATTATTATATGCATGAAGGAAGGTATATATGTGTGATGTATCTTATTATTACAAATTCATAATATGAAGCAAACATAAATATAATAGACATGTTACTTGTAATATCACCATGAAGTAAATATATGTCATAAAATATGAAAAATAAAATGAGAACGACATGATAAGAAAATGAAAATAACTTAACTCAAGATGTCAAAATCTTCAATCATGAAAAATGTAATTAAGAGCGCTAATAGTGAAGAGAAGTCATGTTATGCAAGTGCGGCACTTATATTTTTAAAAGGCCCCTCCCACTTGATAGGTTTATTTTTTGGCGCTCTCCAACTGACTCAGGAAAGGGGCAAATATTTGTGGTCATCAATCTTTAAATTGAGGTGGCAATGTTTCAATTTCTATACGTCGAAGAGTCATGTCATCCAAGTGTGACACTTAATAAATATACATAATCTCTATTGAAGCTGCGAAACATGAATAATTTGTTAAGTATTTTCTAAATTGCATTTTATGTTTGTTGAAGTTTTAAATATTTTATTTGTGATTAATGTTCAAATTTTTTTTATTAAAACAATATTTTAAAAACCAAACTAAACCACTCCTTAAACTAGTAAGATTCACGTTGGCCCTATGATAAGTAAACTGTTTATACCATTTTATCTTATTGGATAGTTAATTATATTTATAATTATTAAAATTTTAAAATCCTTTTATATTAGTATTCTAATTAAAAATTTAACGTTAAGTCAATTGAGATTCTACTAATCGATATGATATCCTCTCAAAACCTTCATCCAAACAATTAGAGTCTGACAAAAACATAGAACAGTGCTAATAAAGCAAGAAGAAACAGGAAATAAAGGAATGAAACACTCTTTTCTCCTTGCTCTTTTCCTTTGTAGTGCAATCACCTATAGCAATGTTTGTTTGTTTGAGTTTTAATCTCGCTATTCCAAACACTTGCCATAAAACTTGGTTAAGCACATCAATTTCACATGCCAATGATGCAGGAGACATAGTTATTGTCTCAGCAAACTCCAATAGAGAACATAGTAGCAACAGCTCCCACGGTGCTACTTTGATTTTTCTCTACCATCAGTAGCAGATTCACATATATAGCTAGCATGCCTAACTAATTAAATAGTACTTTAGGAGTATAGGACCATAAACTACACATACAACCTGATCCTTTTTTTTAATTATTATTGTTATTTTCCCCTTTCATTTTCTCAATATGGCTCACAACATAAACTCCAAGCATTACCATGCCAACCAAGAGCAGTAAAACCAAAAAAGCTTAGATCACATGAGATTATGGGAGGTTGCACCACTATTTGCATCATTGGTGGGGGCAAGGTCATTATTTGACACTTCAACAATATCATCGTTTTCTGCAGCTGGTCCAGGATATTGTTTTCACCACCATGAGTCTGAAGTTCAGCCTCTTGATTGGATTGCAACACAGAACTTTCGTTCTCACTGTCACTTTCTGGGAAATTCTCATATGAAAGTGTTGAAATAACACCCGGTTCAAGGCACACAACATCAACTTTTTGATCATCATCATCATCATCCTCGTCCTTATCATATTTATCATCTTCATCATCCTCATCCTCCGTTCCATAGTGGTTATCCCCTACATATGTAGACCATCCTTGGAATAGTAACCGAAAATAACATCATGATAACTGTCCTAAAAGTAAGCTCCAATCCTCAACAAAAACATATAAACACAGGTTCAACATACCTCCAACTTGTCCTCGGAAGACCTGTGATTTATTGGAAGCATGGGGAATTCCCCTGTCAAATGGAAGCACTCACCAACATTTTCAGGAGAGACAAAATCAAGTGCAACCTTGATGCATGACTGCAAAGGAAAATGCATACGGTAGGTGTTTACATGGAGAACATTTCAAGCATTACTTAAATAATAAATAACCAAGCCAGAAAAGTGAGCTAGTTGTAAGGGGTACAAGTAATTTCAAATTATCGCATTTAATGTCATGGTGAGGACAATCCGCTGGAATAAAAATAGCTTCACCCAACTTCTGAATAAAGGTCCAGGGCTCAATTCATACAAGAAAGTATCTGTCAACATACACTTACAATTTAATCAATCAAACCACCCAATGTACCAAACAAATTAGAAAGTTTCTAGAAATAACTCACCATACTCCTCCTTATTAAGCTTCTTATGTTCTACAGTCAGATAAATGGTTTGATCATGGATTGGACAGGGGTGAATAACCTATATTATCAAAGGAAATGTCATTCAAACAAAAGGATAGATGCAGTAACTATATATATGCAATAGTTATCAACAGCCAAATCAAAACTTCATAATTACCATGACAAAAGATTAATATATATATATATATATATATATATATATATATATAGGCAAACAACCAATGATCGTTTAGGACTGACAACTACACAAAAATCCATTTCCGAAAAGATAGGGTGAGGTCAATATTATCAGGGTCAACACTCCATATATAACAACTATAAGAGAGGTTATAAGAGTATGCGCACAGACGGCACAGTAGTACAACTATTTTGTAGAAGCCAAGCATAGTTAAAGACTCAAGTTGAAAAGATCATCTTAAATTAATGGACAATAGTTTTATCTATTCACCTCCTTTAAAGGACTGCAATAGACATGTCGAATTAACTCTCTAAAATGCTTTTTCATGTATTCCTGCAATTTAGGAGTATCTTTGTCTCCGAAAAATATCCCATACAGCACCATCAGAAGCTTCCCCATGAAAAATATCTTATCTCGTGAAGCTTAATATGCTTTTGCTAGCTCTTCTGCATTATATATTGACTCAGACAAAATTTGAACTGAGTACACTTCTCAGTTCAAGAAAACTGTCATGGCACTCAGCATTGACTTTTGGGCATGCAGATAGCCAATTCCCCGGTTGACAAACAACAAATCAACTGAGGATGAGGATGATGAAGATGATGAATGTGATGATGATGATGATGACGAGGACGAGGAGGTTGATGTTGTGTGAGGTGAATCGGATGTTGTATCAGTACTTTCATACGAGAATTCTCCAGAACGTGATTGTGAGAGTGAAACTTCTGTGTTGCAACCCAATCAAGAAGCTGAAATTAAGACTCATGGTGGTGAAAACAATATCCGGGTCCAGCTGCAGAAAAATGATGATACTGTTGAAGTGCCAAACAATGACCTTACTCCCACCGATGATGCCGATAGTGGTGCAATCTCCCTATCATCTCATATGGACTAACCTTTTTCAGGTTTTACTGCTCTTAGTTGGCATGGTAATGATTGGAATATATGTTGTGTGTGTGTGTGTGTGTGTGTGAGCCATCTTGAGCATTCTAATATGAAAAATAAAGGGCAAAGATAACAATAAAAAAAAGGACCTGGTTGTACGTGTACGTAGTTTATGGTCCGATAGTCCTAAAGTGCTATATATAATTAGTCAGACATGCTGACTATATACATGAAGCGGCTACTGATGACAGAGAAAAATCAAAGTAGCACCGTGGGAGCGGTTACTACTATGTTCTCTATTGGAGTTTGCTGAGACAATAATTATCTGTCTCCTGCATCATCGGCATGTGAAATTGATGTGGTTTAGTTTAACCAGATTTTATGGATAGTGTTTGGAAGCGTAAGATTAAAATTCAAAACTCAAAACAAAGAAACATTGCACTACAAAGATCTCACGGTAACAGATTTGTCATCTTCGAAATCAGATCTAGGACATCTCAGAGTCACAGATTTATCATGGTCACTTGCTCCACTATCTCCCTCAATTGTTGTCGCGCTCCAATAGCCGCCACGCTACAGTAGCTAGCTATCATCGCGCCTCTATGCTCGCGTTGCAAAGCGATCATCGCTCATCCGCGCTCGCATTACAGATCCGCCCACGCGCCGCTCCTCCGTGCTCATGTTGCAGATCCGCCTCGTAACCGCCATGCTTGTGTTGCTGACCATTAGAAGCAGCGCATCGTCGGTGAGATTTGGAGGGAAATATTGTTTAAAAACCCATATGGCTCTGTAGACACCCGTGCAGGTGAGAGGGGAGTTACGGAGAAAGAGAATAAGTTGAGCGAAAAAATAAATAATAAGATTTATGAGTTTTATGAGTAAGGTATTTAAGTGTTTGATAAAGTTAGAAATTAGAATAATATTATTATATTTTAAAAAAGAAAATATATAATATTAAGCTGAGTATTACATTAAATTATTTTTTATTTTCAGTACGGTATAATCCAATAATCAATTCGATCAAATCCAAATTTAATTGGGTTTGTTTGGGTTAAGCCCAATAAAACAACTTGAAACCCATTAACCCAACATGTGACAATTTAATTGGTTTGGATTTAATTTGAGAAAATTATACGTACTAATCTCCTTTGAGGTTTAATATAATTATATTTGACACCTATTTATTTTATAAAACTATTACAAATCTATCTTAAGGTCCACTAAAATTGCACTAACCTCTCCCACAAATACCAATTCATTAATAAAAATGACAAAAAAATAACATGTGACATATATATAATTATTAATAATAAAATTATAATATTTTTTCAATATTTAACGTATTAATTTAATAAAATAATATTTTTATCACATAAAAATAAAGCTTATAATTATAACTTATGATAAAAGAGGTATTTTAGTTAATATGTATATTAAATATTATCAAAATATTATAATTTTATTACTAATAATCATATATATGTCACGTGTTAATTTTTTTGTTACTTAAATTAATGAATTAATATCTATAGGAATATCAATATACTTTCATAAAATAAAAAGATATTAAGTGTAATTACATTAAATTTTAGAAGAGATGAGTGTAAATTACTCATTTTTTAATCCAAGGCCATTGGACCCAACCAATAGACATCATTGCATATAGGGGTGACAAATTGAGAGGGAGGTCATGGGTTGATTATAAAATGGGAGGATGGATTGACCTCTTTTTGTTATTTGAATTGAAAATATCAATTCATTTCATAAAAAAATGGCAGGATGGTGGGCTAACTTAGTTGGCCAACTCAAATTTGGTTAGATTTTAACTATTTTTATCAGCCCATCCTGTTATTCAGGTTGACCACAAAATGGGACGAAACATGGTTGAAAAAATTTGACGAATTAAAAATTCAATTCAACCCATTAAAAAGCGGGGAGTTGGCTAGGCAATCTGCGAATCCGCCCCTACCATTTGCTATTGTTCTCTATTGGAGTTTGCTAGTCAATAACTACGTCTTTTCCCACGATCATGCAAACGAAGTCAACTCAAATCATCCTTCATCTGCGGCGAGAGTAGGGGTAGAAGTAGGCCAGACCGCTCGTCGGGACTTTTGGCTTAGCCTATTTCGCCTAGCCTTAACCTATTCGTAAACAAGTTAGGCTAAGCTTTTCAAAAAGTCTTTTTAACTAATTAATCTAGGCTTCAGGCTATACAAATAGCCTATTGGGTCTACAGCTGACCTACTTATATTATTATTATCATCATCATAAATTAAATATCTAATGATAATATAAAAATTTTAATCTATTTGAAAATATATTTTTTAACTAAAGTGTTTTATTCTATTTTAAAATATATTTTTTGATATATTTAGTTATATTTTGACTTATTTAAGAATAGATATTTTGATTTTTAAAAATATTTTATAACTAAATAGGACTTTAAATAAGCTTTCAAGGCTTTAAATAAGTCTTTATATTTTGATGCTGTGATCGAATGAGAATTGGGAATGGATAAAAGGCTCGTGGGATTGACATGAGGGGGGTTATATTTTTGGAGCGAACTCTAGGCGAATATGAAGCGCATGGATACAAGTTATACCGTGGAATGAAGAGAATTCCAAATCAGCTTTGTCTACGGCAAGGAAGCTATATTAAGAAGGTCATGCTAAGACCATAAAAAAGGCCGTTAGATAATAGGCTAAGTTAAGCTTCATTTTAAAAATGAGACCTTATTTATTTAAGTTAAAGCTTAACTAACTCTAATCTATTTTCATCCCTAGGTAAGACCCATAATTTGCCACTTTTAGCCCTGCAAATACAAAGTTTAGTTGTTTGTTTTGTTGAAATAGTTTTCAATTTTTCAAAATTACAAAGAAAAAACTGAAAAAACTAAAAATTAAAAATTATTTTCAACAAAACGAATAAATCCTTTGTTTCTTCCAAATTTCCCTTCTCGCGAAAGGGAAAAAGAAACGTATTAATCTCATGGAAGAACTTTACAGGTCTACCTACCTAAGCCTACTGATACGGGAAATCCATTCTGGGTCAGACTTCATAATTCTCCTTTTTGGCTTTTTCTTCCTTGTGCAGTGCTGACCGTCACAAAAATGCAGACCCATACAAGGATTTTTTTCATATTAGTATACAGATTAAATATGTAGCGTCACATGAATTGCTTTATGTTAATTCTAAAATTATAGTTTTTCTTCAATTTTTCACATCACTTTTCTCTCAATAATTTTATTGACTTCTATGTTGCATAATTATTTCTTTTGTACTTTGAAATATTTTATAGATATTTTTCTACATGCAATGAAGATGTTGAATTATTTACTTATCTTCACAATTTCAAATATTATTTACTTATATATGCCAACTTTCTTATTATAGCAATTCTGCTAACAACTGGCCGTAATAAAAATTGAGATAAAACCTGATACTTATCCAGCTTGTGATATTCAAAGAGTTTGGATCTTGGAGAGTTTTACTCGTTCATAATTTTTAAGGTAAATTACACTCACCTCTCTTAATTTGTGAAAATACAACTCACACTCATTTGTCCAACACTCACATCCTCTCTTATCAAATTTCAAGTATTTATATTACAGTTTCACTCCTCATTCAGGAACACTAATAATAAACTCAACAGAATAACATTTTTGTGATGTTAACTATTTTTAATTAATAAAATTATAAAAATAGCCTAAACTTAATAGAGTAGGTACGTGTATTTTTTATAATTTTATTAATTAAAAACAATTAATATCACAAAAATGTCATTCTATTAAGTTTATTAACAGTGTTATGTGAATAAAGAGTGAAAACTTAATATAAATACTTAAAATTTGATAAGGAGACTGTGAGTGTCAAGTGAAATAGAGGAGGAGTTTCATTTCCACAAACTTCAGGAGGAGTGTAATTTACCCGAATTTTTATTGTTTTGTTCCCTTTCCCTTATAATTTATGGTAGTATAATTAGGGAAATGAGTTTTAATATGCATATAGAAGATGCTTAATATCAGATTATGTCATTTATGGAGTAATTAGGATGAGGTGGGACATTGAATATAATCCGCTTTCTAGCGAATTATGTATCAAAATCACAAAAACAAAAACCCCCCCAAGGTACACAATCTACACCTAGTGGATTTCGCTCCCTGACACGTGGCTAACATGCTGGCCTGAAGAGGATATGCGAGAATGTCTGCAATGCTACAACTTGCCTTTGCGTGAGTTGTTTATATAGAGAGAATGGAAGATTAAAATATAATTGTGTTATTTCTCCATGAAATACGTGTAGTGCTACATGGTAAAAACTGGTTCATAATCCGCTTGAAGCATATTTGTAACCAATAAATATATAAAATTATTGTTTTTTTCATTTTTGATCTTTCATCATCCACTCATAGTGGATTTGTTGTATAAAACATTTTGTACATAATCCGCTACGCTAATTACGTTCCTAAGATTTTTTTTCTTACACATAATTCACACCCAGCGAATTTTGTATCCACGATCGCCCCAAAATCATTCCCACGCATGTACAATATCACTGTAATTGTGTTGGCCAAACTTCGTATGAAAGCAATTGAGCCGTATAATTATCTTCTCCCTTTTGTATTTTCCAATTCCAATTCCAACTTTGCTAAAAAACAATGTATCCTTTTATATGAATGAAGCTCTATTTTGGCAACCCAAGCTCATTTGCTCGTTTGCTTTGAAGCATGGGTATGAGAAAATTGGGAAGTACTCGTACTGGGTACTTTTTAGGTATGGGACGCATGAGTACGTGACGATTTCAGAAGATGGAGTGGTTGGTTATAATGGCAGAGGTGATGGCTCATGGTGGAGCTAGTGGGTGTGTTTGCGAAGGTGATGGTGTTATCTAATGGGTGATGTGTATGTGAATTGAAGGCGCGGATGAGTGAAGTGATGGATGAATGGGGTAGTGGTTGTGGGTTGCGCTGGTGGTTTGGACTTGGTTGATGAAGATGGACGTCCAAAAGCTTTATGAATTAAGCTCATATGAAATTTATGATTTTGTACATACATATATATTGGTGTACCCATACCTATATCCGCACCCATATCCCACGTTTTACAAAATTTTTGTACCCTGTACCCATATCTGGACCCGGGCAACATAGCTCGTTTGGGGTTGAGGTGCTAGGTGTGATTTCACATGTTCTGATAGAAAAAGGCTGAAGTGAAGTGATTCTGCAGAAATCCCTATTTTGTTTGGAACCTATGGTCACCAAACCATCATTTTCTGCAGTTGAGCTTAAAAACCATGCCAGCATAGTTTCAGAGTCAAATGATGTCACAAGCTGGATAAGTATCAGTTTTTGTTTCCTAGAACCAATTTGAACCTCTAACCAATTTGATAATTAAATTTAAAAATCCCTTTATATCAACTGATATTCTATCAATAAATATGATATCCTCTAAAAATCTTCATCCAAACAAACTTTTAGTTTTAGAGTCTGACAAAAACATAGAAAAATGCAAATAAAACAAGAACAAAACCAGTAGACATAGTCATTGACTCAACAAACTCCAATAAATCAGAACAGTAGCAATAGCTCCCAACGGTGCTACCTTGAATTTTTCTCTGCCATCAGTAGCAGATTCACATATATAGCATCCCCTAACCAATTAAACAGGAGTACAGGACCATAAACTACACAACCAGGTCCCTTTATTTATAAATTTCCCCCACTGTTTTTCATATAATTAAGAATGCTCAAGATGATACACAGTTTATACTCCAAGCATTACCGTGCCAATCAAGAGCAGTAGACACCAAAGAGCTTAGTCCACATGATGAGATGATGAGGAGGTCGCCTCACTATCCCCCTCATCGGTGGGAGCAGAGTCATTGTTTTGCTCTTCAACAACATCAGTGTTCTCTTCAGCTGGATTCGGGATATGGTTTTCACCACCACTACCATGAGTCTGAACTTCAAACTCTCGATTGGGTTGCAATACAGAAGTTTCACTCTCAGTATCGCTCAGTGGTATCTCATATGAAATTGATGAAATTACATCCGGTTCAAGGTACAACACAATCTCACCCTCCTCAAACTCAACCTCATCATCACCCTCATCAACAATAGCAACATCATCATCGTCATCAACATCGTCATCATCATCGTCGTCCTGGTCATCATCATCATCATCAGCATCATCATCACTGTGGCCATGCCCGATATAGACCATCCCTGGAATAGCATAGGGGTCAATGAGAAGAACACCACTGTCTTCAACCAGCTCTACATTCTGCAGAGGGTCTTCTTCATTTGGAAATTCAGGAAGAGGATCAACAAAATCATCATCAACTTCCGAAATCTCACTCATGTCAAGCTGATGAGCTTGAATCTCCTCATTATGAATGCCAGTTGGAGGATGATTTTCTTGCTCGGGTGCTGCAGGTGGCTGGCCACCGTTTCCATTTCCATCTGGAAGTGGAAGGGCATTCCTGGGAGGCACAGGTGTAGGCACAGGCACAGGCACAAGCATAGGCATAGGTATAGGCCCAGGCTCAAGCTCAGGCACAGGCACAGGGAATACCTCCCCTCAGCATTTTGTGGATGACCAGGATTAATCTGCATGATTAATGACAAGCAAGCTTATTATTTATAGGAATCACTTCTTGATATAAAGGGTATATAAATTAATTACATAATGACCAATTGATTGTTTAGCATCAATATTATTGTTAATTAGGACCAACTGATAATATATTTAAGTAGCATTCATCTATCCATTTATCTTTACAAAGGTACCTCCACCATATATATATACCCCTATCAGCCAAGGAAAAATATATAGGAAGAAATTAAAGGTTAATTTGAAATAAATAAATTTTGGGAAGATTAACAGACCTGAGGTATCATAAAATAAGCATCAACATGCAGCTCAGGGATAGGATGAGGGGCAGGTGCACGAATAGGCCCAAACAACATGCTATTCAGCTTGCGATGAAAATCATCAACATCCATCAAATCCTCAATATCACCGGATGTTTTAACATCAATATCCATAGTAGTGTCACCATTCTCAGAACCTTCTTTGACAACTAGTGCCCTAGGTCCCTTCTTCTTGAAAACCTTGCAAAGAATGTAGAGGTCCTAATAATTCACATAAATTAAAGGAAAGGAAAAAACAAAAATAGAAGAAGAGAAAACCAAAGTTAGTAAGCTTAAGCTTAAGAATCCGAAAAAGGAACTTGAAACAAAAAGGCCAATTGAAATTGAAGGAGGTGTGATGTGTACCTGAACTTTCTCACATCGCTTAAGCTCATCTTCATGCAAGGTGTATTGATGCATAAACCAGCTAGTTTGACCAGTTTTGCGTTCGTAATAAACGAATGTCTTCTTGAAACCAATTGTACGAGAATCCCATGTCAGAACATGATCCTTTCCGGTGGTTTCCCAATACCCTTGTTCACTTGTTCTGTGGAACCATTCCTCGTTGGGATGGTTCTTTGCAACAGGACTGAAGAAGAACCAATCGCTGTTCTTCCCATCATCATTTTGCAGTATAGTAGGCGCTGCAAAACATTATTCCAAACAAAATGGAAGCATGCATATGAAAATTAAGACGTTTCAAATTCAGAAAAAATAAAAAATAAGAAACACTCATTGAATCACTTCCTGTTTAAACCAAGAAGACCAAACTTGGCTTCTAAAATTTATCAAGAACACGAGGAAATCGAATCCCCAAAAAGAAAAAAAAATTGCAACGAGAAATTCTTATAAATTCTTGGGAGCGGTTATTAACAATTTTTTTCTTCTATTGTTACTTCAATTTCATTAACTTTTTATGATATTACCAAAAGTTGTTGTTGTTGTTGTTGTTGTTATTATTATTATTATTATTATTATTAGGGTTAAATGTATTTTACCTCTCTTGAATTTTAAGTAATTTACAATTTACACTCCGATTTTCAAAACGTGCAATTTGACTCCTTGAACTTCCCAAACTGTGTAAAAAAACCCTACTTTTCAAACGTGTATTACGACATCTTAAACTTTCAAAATATACAAAACCCTCTCAAAACTTTAAGTCATAGTGCTGCCAATTGCACACAATAAAAAAATCAAGGGGGTTAATTGCATATAGTATTCATAGACAATGTGCCGAGTTGCACAAATTAAAAATATTTAGGGGTTAATTGCACATAAATCTTACTTTCATTAGTTGCCAAAACTATACTGAGGGTGTTTTGCACAATTTGGAAAGTTCAAGGTGTTGTGATGCACATTTTGAAAAGTCGGGGTATAAATTGCACATGTCCTAAATTTTAGAGGGTAAAATGTATTTATCCCTTATTATTATTATTATTGTTAAAAATTAATTTAACTACTTAACAAATCAAAAAAGTTAATATTCTTGGGCAAGTTACATTCTTGGAAATGAAAATTGACTCATTTTTACTCCTACCACCTCTCACATGGGAATGTAAGATTCCCGTGAGAGGGAAATAATTTTGCAAAAGTTAAAAAAACAAAAATCAAATTCTCTTAACCCTAAACCACCATACTATCATTGGAGCATTGTCGTATCTACAAACCACTTGCCAATGCCAAACGCTCGTTAATTTCAAGACTAGATGTGCTCGATGACCGATACTACCTCAACATCATTAGACTACCATCGCTACCAACCCTTATTGCCAAGCATCGGTTCACCAATGTTGCCAATGCTGAACCCCATTACCGATCACTAGACATTTGTCATGATCGTCAGACAATTGTTCCTAATGCTGAATTACCACCACCAATCACTAATCGGACGTCCATTGTTAGTTGTTGGAAGTCTACAATCGGTCATTAATTCAGCTACCCTTTTCGTTGTTGTTGTTGGACAACATACAACCATTGGTAGCCGAACTTCATCGCGATCAATGATCCACTATCGCTGGACCTCCGCTTGAGGTTAGACCATAGCCACAGCCACGCCATCATCGGTCCTCTACTCGCTCCTTGAACCACCGCTACCATTGTTGTAATCACTGCATGCTGGACCGTCGCCGTCACTACTATTTTGTTGTGGATATTATTGGAAAAATACGCAATGTTCCAATGAATGTAATTATCAACTAAACACGTAATTATTTATTCCAGATATAATTTACAAGATTCCTAAGATTTTTATTTACCTACCAAACACGCCTAAACATCTTGTTTGTGAAAGTGATTCCTGGATATTTCTGGGAATGAAAAATTAATTTGTCTACCACACACAGCCCTTATACACCATAAGAGTTGAACTTGATTGTTGCAACTCGATAAGGTGTGGGATAACCACTAAGTCAATGTCTCATTTACCCTAAGTACAAATATCAAACAAATAATATTTTTTCAGTGAAGAGTGTATGTAAAATGCATTTTCGACTTTTTTTTATGGTCAAAACAATAAGTATCTTCCTATTGGAGACAATCTTGCTCGAGTTCAAAGGTACCACTAGAGACAAAGCTCTTTCTCCTAAATTTTAACGTAAATGCCTAACTATGACTCGAACACAAGCGATAGAACATTTTTTCTCAAATAAAAGTTCAACAACAAAACAATGAGATTACTTACCAAGCAAATCCTCCAGGTTACACTTATAAATATTAATCACAGGAATCATCTCAAGGCCCTTTTCCAACCCACAAATCTTTCTCTTCAAACAGAACAACACTAGTTCCTCATCAGTTAGGAGAACTGATATCTTGCCTACCGAGTCATCTAAAATCTCAAGAGTAACAGCATCAACAAAAGAGGCTGAGTCCAAACTTGAAAATGCTGGCTTTTTTGGTTCCATTAAGAAAAGAAAATTGTTTCAAAGTTAAAGAATCAAATGTTGGAGAGAGAGAATAGAAAATATAGCTTTTAGGCGAAAGCGTTATGGTCAAACAAGGAACCAAGGTGGGTATTTATAAATGATGATTGAGAGTTATTGATGTGAAAACTCCTATGAAGATATATGAAAAGAAGTGAGTGAAGGGTTATGTGATTTTTATGAGATAGGAAGTGTGATATCATGCGTGTTTTGGCCGTTGGATACAATTTCTTGGGTTTTAGGTTGTGGTGATAGAGAAGGAAGGTGACGGCTGTAAAGGTTTAGGGGAGTATTGGAGTTGGTGTAGGGGTATGTGATTATTGTATAATTCATTAATAATTCAATTTTATATCATTTTATTAGATTCTATATGAATTTTTCTCTTTTTGAGAAAAGCAATATAATAATTCATGCACATTTTTAAATCATCCAAAATTTGTTAAAATATTCATTATATGTGAAATAATAGATTGATTGTAAATATATATTTGTGAGAAATATTAGAAATAAATAAATGTTCGTCAGAGCTATTGACGATTTTTTTGAAAAACACATAAATACCGAATAATAATTACCCTTCTAGGATGGTACCCGAGAAGGGATGTAATAACTATTATATATATCGATGTAATTGCGTGGAAATTACACTTAGATTACAATGGATGAAAAGTAATTAGAATGCAAAGGATAGAAGGGAATGGGTAAGTATCAAGGTTGTCAAACTTGTAAGTTTATCTAAACTCACACGAGTTTTATTATCATGAAAATAATATTTAAAAAATTATAATTTATAAATATGATGCAAGTTAGTTTGCTGCAAACAAACCAATCCAATTTTTTTTTGAGTTATGGCGATTATGCCGCAAACAAGTCCGAAAATATCAATTTTGAATTTGCATAAAAAAAATCTGACACAAGCTAATCCATTTTTTTAATGGTGTCTTGAATTTGTAGTTGAAATTTCTACCACAAATAGATCCAAAAAAAATTACCAAAGGAGTTTTGAATTTGCATGAAACATTCACCACAAACTAATTCGATTATTTGTTAAAGTGTTTTGAATTTGCGACAAAAATTTCCGCGACAAATAAATCCAAAAAAGTTTGTATACAAAAAATAAAAAACAACAGTTTCCAACTCAAAAAAATTACCAAAGGAGTTTTGAATTTCCAATGGATGCAAACTAATTCATTTTTTTAAGTGTTTTGAATTTGCAACAAAAATATCCATAACAAATGAATCCAACTAAAATTATTTTTTAATTTCGCTGCAACATCTGCGCAAACTATGTCTGCTACATAAACTCTTTCATCATTTCTTCTCTTCTCCTTCTCCTCCTTCTCCCTTCACTCTCTTCTTGCCTTCACCTCTTACCTCCCCATACCAACCATCTATCTCATTTCTCCCTCCTCGCTTCCATCCCTTTTCCCCTCTCTCTCCCCTTGCTCACACTCACTACTTGAAAAATAGCTATTACTAGTATATTTTATCGGCGGATTTTTCATGTTATTTGTGAAAATTCATAATCGGTTGATTTATTAGTAGATTTTGATGCATGATAATAGCGTCGTCAAAACTATTCCTGGGAGAATTTTACCGCGGTAACTATTTCCTAGGGAATAATGGACGGATTTTATGAAAAAAAAATCATCAGAAATAGGTTGGAAAAATTTGTCAAAAATCTGTTAATGGGAAATCATTACCTATGATTTTTTGGGTGATACTAGCTGATTTTTTCCTCATTAATGCATTTTTTAGGAAAAAAAATTAAACTTAATCGATGAATTTTTCAGCTGGTATATTAGTTTAAATTTTTTTAATTATATATTATTGGCAAAAAAATTTTCCGAGAAACACTTTTTTCTTAAAAAAAATTGAATTTTCGTGTGATTAGATGAAAGAAGCAACTTCGATGGTGGTAGCGACAAGTGATGATGGAAACAAAAAAAAAATTATTACTAAAAAATAATGCACTAAATCTAATTTTTTTCTAAAAAAAATCTTTTAGTAGCTTAGAAAAAAGACTCAACTACAGTAGCATCTTCATGGAGCGATGGTGAGGCGTGGCGGCAAGCAAGGGCAATGGTAGCAATGGTAGCATTATTCATGAACAACAAAATAAAAAGAAAAGGGTAAGAAGAAACGAGTAACAAAAATAGAACCGAATGAAAAAAAACAAAATTGATGAAAATGTAGAGGATTTCAAGACAATGACAATGGTGGTCTCCTTCCTAAAAATAGTGGTGGGATGGCGGAGTAATAATGGCCAAAAAACCAGCGAAGATGGAGAAGGGGAGACTGCGCGGAAGAAGAAATGGAGGAGGAGTGTAGGTGGTTGGATATTTAAATCACTTACCGGTGGATTTTTAACCATTACCACAATCCGTCGGTAACTTAAGCAAAAAATGCGGCATTTCACTTATATTATTACCGGTGAAAATATCTACGAGTTCTCCAATTGTCAAGTGGGTTTTTGAAAATTCAAATACCAGAGATTTTCTTTGGTAATGTGCTAAAATACTCGCTAATAATGAGCTATTTTTTTAAAAAAATTAAAATGATCCATAAATTATTGGCGGAAAAATCCGGGATAATGGGGTGCTAAATTTGGCACTTCAATGGCACAAATATTATCGACGATAAAATTCCTGGTAATGTTTTTCCAAAAAAAGAAGTTTTTGTATATTTTTTCTTTTCCATCATAAAATTTGCTGAAAAAAAGTGTTGTTTTGGTAGTGTCTCTCTTCTCTTTCTCTACACTACCACTACCCGCCATAGTTGCCACCACCAACCAGCCACCCGTGATCACCATCAACCAATTGCTTATCGTCGCCATTGTCGACACCTTTAATTGTAACACCTTAATATTTAACCCAACACGCCAGGACATATTTAAGTTAATTATTATAATTTATTCTTTTGTTCCAGTTTTTGTTGTTTACTCTGAAATACTTTAGTAAAAATATAGGTAAATTTTTTTTTGAACTTTGAAAACAAAACTTGAGCTCACTTACTAAGTAAAACCCATTATCTATCTCACACATATAGAGGAGAATAAAAACAAGTCATAGCATGCACAAGTACAAACACAACGATCACATGAACATAATCACATCATCATATATAATTATAGTATAAGTATTAACGTTCCACATCATGCACCAAAATAAATTACTAAAAGGGTATCATGCCCACCAACAGAGGTTGGGCTTAGTATAGTCATCAAAAAAACATAAATAATATATGGATAGAAACTAAACTAACGCTTACTAGAAAGTAACATTCTGAAATCTCTAACATTGTTTTCGTTGCACTACAAACTTGAAGCTTGATAGTATTGTGTTAAAGTTTTTAGAAGTAAAAGGGAAAAGAGAAGCGAAGCACGATTCAACCCCCCTTCTCATGCGTTTTCTACCTAGGATTCTCCTCTTCTCAGGAGCACTAGTATTTCCAGCTTGGAGGTGAGCTTCACATTGATGTGAAGTTTGATTATTTTGTATAGGGTGCCCAGTTACATTGCAGGAGGGTCCTTGACCATGCATATAGTACTTTTGCATACCATGATTCTTTTGTATTAAAATGATTTAGCATTCATGGGTTGTTTTGTAAATGAGCAACTTAGATGATTTATATTATAGCTACAGTTCAGATCTATAATGAGCTAGATGTGGAATTTGATTTATGATTTAAATTGGATATTATGATTAAAGTATGCATATAGTACATGCAACGATCACGAGGCTTACGTGGGGATGAGATTCCTCACGTGCCGAATTACGATCTAAGTTATTTGACAAATACACCACAATTATTGATATAAAAGTAATCAATATATCACTTTCTTGTTTTACAACTACCCTAATTTTAGAATATACAGATTTTTTTTTTGAAAAATCCAAAGTCTCCATACTAAGGTTTCAAATTGAACAATACTGGATGTTTTGAGAACTTGAAGTCAATAAAGAGAAAAGGAGAGAAAGAGATATTGGGTGCATGCACAAACAACCATGGCAATGTGTCTTCAAAGGACATAGGTGACTTAGAATTTAGGTATCGTTGGTGCTGACACAACAAAATGTTGATGATAAGAGAGAGACAAGTTAGGGCGAGGGTGGGTCAGGCAGATGGCAAACAATGGTTGGTTTGTTTTTTTTTTCTTTTTATTACATGTATATTAATATCAACAATTTTAGTAGTGGGTGCTCATGCTCTATCAAGCTCACCACATCCTTTTATTTTTGAAGTAGTGTAATGATGTAAAGAGGAAAAATTGAGAGAGGATAGGGAGGTGAGAGAGTTTTGTGATAGTGTTATAGTGTAAGGAGGTGGGAGAAAGAAAATAAATAGGCTAAAGTGGGAGAATGAAGAAAAAGATACACCAGATCAAGTTAAGGACCTAATCCTTTTGTTTCTTTGCGATCATTATTCTTTCATGTTGGTAGCCTTACCCATTTTCTTTTTCTTTTAATTCTTTAGTTTTTTTGTTTCTTTTGTTTTGTTCCCTTTGTGGATGTCTTTTTTGTCCTTTATATGGGTGTTTTTCTATCCCTTTGAGTTGTTTTTGTTCCCTTTATTAGTGTTTTGGTTTTCTTTTTTGATGCCTTTACAAATATAGAGATGTTAAGATCTACTTTGAATGAGGCATAATACATTATTAAAGCTACAACACTTTTTGTGTTGGTCTCCATTTTGAATGATGTTTTGACATCGATAATCTTTAGATGAGGAGTAGAGCCACATATCATTGGTTAGTTTGGAATACGTGATGCATTCATTTCTTATTCAATTTAGATTTATGATATTTTTTCAATTGTAAATGTTATTATACCTATCTATGAATAAAATTTCCTTTAATATGAATAAAAGAGAAAAAGAGACACCGTTAGTGACAACTTTAATAATAAGACATGGCCAAATTGAACAATACTTTGTTATGCCACAACATGGGTCTTCAACTTAATATTATTATAAGAGTTTAATTTGAATATACATTAAGTGTAAAATAATTTTATATAGGCATTCAATCATGCGTTGCCATATCAATAAAAGTATTTGACTCAACTATTCACTAATTATAAAGTCTTATATAGGGATGGTACCTACGCGAGGGTAGGGCGGTGGAGAGAGTGCTTCCTCACTTCCCATCCCCACTACCCTAATTCCTCCTTGAATCCCTACCATGGGGAGTTTTTTCCTTTCATCTTCATGTCCATCTCTCTTGTCGGTTGCCACATGGTCATCGAACTCTCATATTCAAAAACAAGAAAGAGTTGCAACAATAGCACTCAAATCCAACAATAGCAGCATGAGAGCCCTTACAACAACATCAACGTATATCTAAAAACAACAATAACCTGAGAACAATTGAAACATCAACTCAAATACAACTAGAATAGGAAGCCATTGTAGAAGTAAAATGAACACTTTGTTTAGAACAACAAAGATCAATTGGTCATCACATTACTTTTTTAGGTTTGTTGCAATTCACCAAAGAGTGCGGTTTGCTTAATTCTTTGGGAAACATGGGACGTGTAACATCCTCGCTACTTTATGGATTGACAACTATCCTCACAAACCAACATGGGTCTTTTCAGCATACTTTGTCCTCATCACACGCTTCTTGGGAAAACTTTCATGGAGATCACCTATCCCACAATTGCTTCAAATCAAGCACGTTAACCGCAGAGTTCTTTCATGATGAATTACCGAAGAAGATGCATCTTTGTTGGCATAGGTAATACCAATCAATTCATATAAGTCATCCTCAACTGGATAGTCTCATACCTACATAGTCTCAGGATCCCTCTCATTCTGGTGTGTAATTGGTTCATTCATGTATCCCTCCGCTTAGAGGTCTTGCTAGGAGTTGTTCCTTATCCATGCCTTCTGCACGAGCGATCACTCCTGCCCTCGCCGTTACATGCCCATCAGCTTCCGCTTGGTTCATCCCCGAATCACATCGTACTAGGAAAGACACAGGCTTTGATACCATTTGTAACATCCCTTACTAGTTTATGGATTAACGACTGCCCACAAACCAACATGAGTCTTTTCATGGTCTTTGTCCTCACTAACACGTTTTTCCCAAGTCACCCATCCCCAAATTGCTCCAAGTCAAGCATGCTTAACCGTAGAGTTCTCGTGATGGGCTATCGAAAAGAAAATACATCTTTGTTGGCATAGATAGTACCAATCAATTTATAGAGTCATCCTCAACTGGATAGTTCTATACCTACACAGTCTCATGATCCCTTTCATTCTGGTGTATAATTGGTTCATTCATGTATCTTTCCGCTTAAAGGCCTTAACAAGAGCCACTCTTTGTCTATGCCTTCTTGCACTGGCGATCACTCTTGCCCTCGCCACCAGGCATTACATGACGCACGTTATCTCGCAGGAAAAGTGGTGGAAAGCACACATTCTAGTTGGCTAAGAAACATACCACACCGGGTGAGGGAAGCAACACTAACAACGATATGTTTGGAGATGAATGTAGAAGAAGCAAAAATCATTTTTCACAAAATGAAAAAGAGATAAAGGAGATGTGTTTGCGAGATGAGATGTGTTGAAAGGTGTATGGCGGATTTGTTTGTTCAGAAGATGAAAGTTTTCGAGTTTGGAATTGGGTTTGTGAAAGTGAGGGTAGTTGGGTAAAATTGAGATAATATTATAATTTTAAAATGAACAAAGATATAAAATGCCAAAAAAGTACACATCTATATATATATATATATATATATATATATATATATATGTATGTATATTATGTAATACAAGGATAACTTAGTCTTTTCATATATAAGAGGTCCTTGGGTAGGGAGAATGATCCCCACCCCTGTCCTCAGAACCTATCATGGGGAACTTTTACTCTTATCTTTGTTCCCATGGGAAAAATCCCAATCTTAATGCTCTGAATAGGGAGTCCAGCGACAATCCTTATCAAGTAGGGAATTTTGTCATCTTTAGTCTTATAAACGAGACACAAAATTGGCTTATAAATACTTTTATATTGTCTCAAAGTTAAACTCTTATTATAAATACATGTTCTAGATTTATGCATTTTCGTGGGCATTACACTTGGATAGAAGCATGATGAATGGTGGTTAGGGTTTGCACACATTATTTTTAAGATTTTATAAAGGAATAAATAAAAATTGTAAAAATAATAAAATTCTATTTTCTATTTTTTTTTTATTTTTATTATTTTCTTCAGAAAATTTTGAAAATAGAAAAAAATGTAAAGTTAAAAAAAAAACCCAAATAGATCTTATCATTCTAACTAATTTTACACATATCCATGGTTTCACTTGAACAAATTAAACCTACAAATGGAGAAGGAGAAATCAATTTCTTAATGATTTGCTTTCATTCAATGTACCAAAACCATTAAATATAAATGAATTCAATTTTTATGCACTATATAAAAGTTTCTTATACAATTATTCAATTATGTATTATTACATCGATTATAATCATTTCAAAATCAAATAAGCAAATATTAGGAACATAAACTGAAGATATATTTTAGAAGGAAAAAGTGGTATGCTCAAATAGGGAACTGAGGTTGGTATTTAAGTTTGAGGATTAAGAGTTCTCGTTGTGAATGCTTCTTTATGCCCTTTTGTGAATTGAGATTGTAAAGAGAAGTGAGTGAAGATTTATATGTTTTATATGAGTAGGAGAGTGCAGCGTCATGAGTGTTTTGGTTGTTGGATGTAGTTTATTGGGTTTTAGGTTGAGGTGGATAGTGAAAGATGGCGACAACTATAAGCATTTGTTTGGACCAAGGGAGAGAAAGGGAAAAGAATAAGAAAGAATATTGAACAATCACCAATTTTCTCTCTGTTTGTTTCCGAAGAAAAGTAAGAGAGAAGAAAAAAAAATTATGTGGGGCCCACACTTTATATTTTTTCTTCAATGATGGAAAGAAAACATAAAAGTAGGGGAAAAGTAAGGGGAGAGAGAAAAATAAATATTCAAAAAAATATATAGTATGAGAATAAGAGAAAGAAAGAGAAAGATTGTTATTAAATATTTTTTTATACAACAACTATTTAGTTTCTGCTCATTTTTTTTTATCTCTATTTCATTTTTCTTTATTTTCTTTCTTCTCTCGTCTAAACATATCATAAAGGTTTGAGGGAGTGTGCAGAGTTGGAGTTAGTGTAGGGAATCAAAATCACATTAAATTTTTTTTATGCAACAACTATTTACTTTCCACTCATTTTTATCTCTATTTTTTCTTTTCTTTATTTTCTTTCTTCTCATTTTCTTCTCTTATCTAAACAAACCATAATGGTTTAAGGGAGCATGCTAGAGTTGGAGTTGGTGTGGGGATCAAAATCACTGGCAGATGTGTATATAATATGATTGTTGTATCATTCATTAATAATTAAGTTTTACAAATTCTTTGTGATTTTTTTTTCATTTTGAGAAAAGAAATACTATAATTGATGCATATATTTCAATTATTTAAAATTTGTTAAAGCATTATTTTGATGTAAAAAATTAGATCAGTTTTATATATTTATTTGTGAGCAATGTGAAAAACAAATAAATGTTCGACAAGTCATTTAAGCTACCAATGCTCTTTTAAGGCAAAAAAAAAAAAAAAACAACTCAGAGTGGAAATAAGATATAGTAAATAAGAGTGGAAATATGTTAAGTAACTTATATAAAAATAAGTCTAGGCTCAGGCATATTTATTTAATAGCCTATGTATCTTAAAAGGCCCAATTATATAGCCTGCCAAGTCACTTGCATTTTTAAGGATTATATATATATTTTTTAAGTCTTCAAACTTTTCTAGTTTGATATCTGATTAATTATTTTTGTTATGGTATATGGAGTAAACAATGCTTCATATATTACATTAAGGGAAAAATTATGTTATTGTGGTGTGAAATCTTACCATTGGCAAGATTTCGTTCAAAAAAATATTTTATTTATAAAATGTTGCCATTGGCGGTATTTGGATTAAAAAATTAATATTTTGACTGCTTTATTCAAAAAAATAATATTTTATTCAAATAATAATAATATTTTATTAATAAAATTTTATCATTGGCGGATTTCATTTGAAAAAAATTATATTTTATTAAATATGATTGATGGTTTCAAGAGTTAGTGAAATCTTGCCATTAACGAGATTTCATACGCCATATTTATGTAAATCACCAAATAAACTCATTTCATGGTAAATTTTGTCAACGGAGACCATATCCAAAAAAATGACCCTTGATATCTTTGCTTTATTTTAATTGTTACAATTCAATCCGGCAAATAAATATACACAGCATTTTATTTGAGCATGGATAATGGATTCTTTTGATCTTATTAGCAATGTGCATGAATAAAAAATAAATGAAAAATTTAACATTCGGTTGCTTGGTCTTTTAGGCTTTTTCCTCTGCCGTTTGTATAGCCAAAGAATGCGATGCTGTAGCATCCTACACGTGACAAACTTGCTCAAGAACCGCATTGATTTCCGACCACACACACAAATACCTAAAAGTTTGCAACCAACTTTGAACACTGTCTATTCTCTTTCCATCACTACCCCAAAAACAGAAACTGTTACTAATTGAACTTCCAAGCTATAACATTTTTTTTGGGAAAAAATGAAGGCATAATCTTAATCCATACATATTTTAAACTGTAAAATCTCAAAGCCATAACTGGTCACTGCATGATCACGCTCCTTCCAAAAGCTTCACCTCTTGAAGCAATAGTTGAAGGTAATCTTGCATGGTTCTCCTCCAAACATGGATGAAAAACTATATTCAACTTTGATTTTGAGATGTTTTCTCATGTCAAGTGCACATTCATTTGGAGTGGATCTATTGTGAATGTGGTAATGTGTATACAGTATATATAATCAACTTCATGTGCCTTGGTTTAGATGCTCTTATAAAATCTTTTGTATTTGAACAATGAATCTTATTTTGTTGCACTGATTTACATAGCCATTCAATTGTATATTATCACATAAGTAAATATGGTTAGATGTATCAAAATTAAACTCTTGAATAATTGTATATAAGGAAGTATATATTTTTTCTTCTTAACATTCTTCTTTCTCTAACAAATTCTATGTCACAAATTGGCTTTGGAGATAAAAGGTTGGTTTTGGTAAAGTTGAGGTGACTTAGCTAGGAATCAATCTGAACTTGCCTTGAAAGCTTGTGAAGTTTTTTTGGCCTGATTACTTAGATATGCTATGAATAACAATCAAAATCAAGCAATAAAATGACTGAAAATCATTCTAATGCGTGAACCTTTTTTGATATTAAATATGGAGTCATTGATTCAAAGGATATGAAAGTTCTAAGGGACACAGGCATTTGACTGATGCATGGTGTAAGAAGTTTATCATGTGTAATGGAACAAGTATAAAGGTTTAGTGCATGGTGTAAGAAGTTTATCATGTGTAATGGAACAAGTATAAAGGTTAGGTTCTTAGTTCCATCCTTGGGTAAGAAGGTCAACTTCTCTGGCTAGTTCTCTTTTTATATTTTGTTGATTTTGACTGTCATGTCGGGATTCATGGTATTACAAGCATTGATGAATTCGGTCTAATAATATTGTGTATTCAGATTAATTTTATCATTGGTGTACATGCAAATTTATGCAGAAGTTTGGTACGATATTGTAGGACAGAAAAGAAAAGGATCATAGTCTATTGAAGAATAAAAAAAGAAGATAAGATTGACCCAAGAAGCAGAATATAGATTGAAGTCTCATTCGATGTGCCATTGCCTAGAGTTTCATTTTGAAGTTGACATTCTGTTCTGAGTATACATGACTTCTGTCAGCGAGCAGTGGAAGTTTTGAGGTCAAGCATAATGGATTTCAGTGAGGGTCATGTATCAAAAGAGCATTGCGAGCTTCATCGATCTGTAGCAGAAAGTGCAGATCCCGTATCTGTTTCTCAATTAAGAATTTCTCCTAAGTCACCAAGATCTCCTAAATCTCCAAGGTCTCCTAAATCTCCAGGGTCTTCTAAATCTCCAAGGTCGCCAAAGGTGCTAGGCAAGTCCAGCACTCTAAGTCCAAAGAATTTTAGGCAATCACATTCCCCTAGAGATGGACGTCCAAAGAAAGGTAAAGGTCCTTACATATTAAAGTTTAATTTGCACTTTCTAATACCTGATAGCTTCTTCCATTATAAGTAGCTACCATAAGATAATTATGCAATAAGTGATGGTGATGGATTCGTAGTGCCACTTTCTGACATGTAGTCCTATGAGATAGACAGGAAAAAAAAAAAATCTCAAGATTCTCATGTCTTGCATATAATGACTAAAATATAGGTCTTTAAATTTTCATGTGTCATGTCAAATTTTAGTAATAAAAAGATTTCTTAAGCAATTGGGAAATGAAATGGCCTAGTCTGACATGATCATAGACGGTACTTCTTATTTAGTGTTTTATGATTATCAAATTATATGATAAATGTTTGTGTTCCCTAAATTTCAAGAGTAACCCTTTTAGGCTACTATAATTGTGCAGGTGGTTCTGGGGGAAAAGGTACTTGGGGTGGATTACTTGATACAGATGACACGAACTCTCTTGACCCCAATGACCCAAACTATGACAGCAGTGAGGTAGAGGGTTAAGATTTTATCTATATTTAATAACAATGGCATATATTATATAGTTATATAGTTCAAAAATTTGGTCGCTTAATTTGTTCTAAAATATGAATGTATATATGGTTTTGAAGGAGTTTGACTGTTCAAATGAAAGGAAAAAGCCAACGGAGCTGGAGGAATACAAGAAAAAAGCTACAATAATAGTGGAGGAATACTTTGCAACTGATGATGTTATTGCAACAATAAATGAACTTAGAGAACTTGGAAAACCGGAGTTTGGCTACTATTTTGTCAAAAAGCTTGTGTCTATGTCAATGGACAGACATGACAAAGAAAAAGAGATGGCTGCTATTCTGTTATCTGCACTCTATGCTGACACATTCCGCCCTTCACAAGTTTACAAAGGCTTCAGCAAATTAGTTGAATCAGCAGATGATTTGATTGTAGATATACCGGATGCAGTTGATGTTCTAGCACTTTTTTTAGCTAGAGCTGTTGTTGATGACATACTTCCTCCTGCATTTTTGAAGAAACAGATGGCCTACTTACCCAAAGATTCAAAAGGGGAGGAGGTCTTGAAGAAAGCTGAGAAAAGCTACCTAGCGGCCCCTCTACACGCAGAAATCATAGAGCGGCGCTGGGGAGGTAGTAAGAATATGACAGTTGATGATGTGAAGTCTAGGATAAACAATTTCTTGAAGGAGTATGTGGTAAGTGGTGACAAGAAAGAAGCCTTCAGGTGCATCAAGGATTTGAAAGTTCCTTTTTCCATCATGAAATAGTGAAAAGGGCTCTTATAATGGCAATGGAGAGGCGTCAAGCAGAAGCTCCACTACTAGACCTGTTGAAGGAGGCAGCTGAAGAAGGTTTCATCAACTCTAGCCAAATCACTAAAGGGTTCAGTCGGTTGATTGATGCTGTTGATGACTTATCACTTGACATACCGAATGCACGTGGAATTCTGCAGCAGCTGATGTCTAAAGCAGCTTCTGAGGGCTGGTTGTGTGTGTCATCTTTGAAATCACTTTCAGTGGAGCCAGAAAGAAACTCAATAAAAGATAGTGCTGCCAGAAGTTTCAAGATAAAGACTCAGTCCATCATTCAGGAGTACTTTTTATCAGGTGACATATTGGAGGCAAATAGTTGTCTAGAACAAGAGAACAGCAGCAACAGTGCTGAACTCAATGCAATCTTTGTTAAGAAACTGATAACTCTGGCAATGGACAGGAAGAATAGGGAGAAGGAAATGGCTTCCGTGTTGCTTTCATCTTTGTGTTTCCCAGCTGATGATGTTGTCAGTGGCTTTGTGATGTTGATAGAGTCAGCAGATGACACTGCACTGGACAATCCTGTTGTTGTTGAGGATCTTGCTATGTTTCTAGCCAGAGCAGTAGTGGATGAAGTCCTTGCACCACAGCACCTCGAAGAGATTGGAACTCAGTGTTTGGGGACTGATTCAATTGGGAGCAAAGTGCTTCAAATGGTGAAGTCATCGCTAAACGCTAGGCTTTCTGGGGAGCGAATCTTGAGGTGCTGGGGTGGCGGGGGAAGCAGCAGGCCTGGATGGGCAGTTGAGGATGTCAAGGACAAGATTGGGAAGCTGTTGGAAGAGTATGAGTCTGGTGGCGACATAAGGGAGGCTTGTCGCTGCATAAAAGAGTTAGGAATGCCGTTTTTCCACCATGAGGTTGTTAAGAAAGCCTTGGTGGCAATCATGGAGAAGAAGAATGAGAGGTTGTGGGGTTTACTCAAGGAGTGTTTCGAGTCGGGACTAATAACCATGAACCAAATGGTGAAGGGCTTTGGAAGAGTTGCAGAATCTCTTGATGACTTGGCTTTGGATGTCCCTGATGCTAAAACTCAGTTTGCAAAATATGTTGAACGAGCAAAGAATAAAGGATGGTTGGACAATGCATTTGGTTTTGGCAAACAGGAGAATGCAACAGAGAATGGCACTTGCTAAAATTGATGTGGCTAATCTGCAGTACTAGTTTTGCTTTGTCACATATCCTGAATCTACACTTCCATCAAATGCATGCACATGCAGGCATGAATAGGCCCTGCATATACATGCATAACTAGCCTTGTAGCGACCTTGAAATTTTTTCTACACACTATTTCTGTTTCTGTTTTTTTGTCTATTGCCCCTTTATCCTGGAGTTCAGTTTTATACCTTCTTGCTTCTCCCGCAATGGTGTTAAGTTACACAAACACGCACCGAAGAAAATCCAAAATAATCTAATGCAGTATCTTTCTCATGTTAATCAAAACAAAGATTGTAGACAAATTCCTCGAAGTACCTCGAAGTATTAACCGATCACTATAGCTTGCTTGAAGCGAGCATAAGGATATTTTTGTTATGTCATAAAAATAGAGTTTGTTAACAATACCAAATTAAGAACCTATACACTAAGGAAGAGTTTGTTAAATCATAGCCCTTTTGACAAATATATTTCTTTGGAGATGGTATAAAGGAGGAAGCAGATCATATGAGAGACTTTGGAGAAACATTATGCTGGAAAACTGTAATCATATCAATATAGTATCCTTCTGTGCTACTTTTATCGAGATACTGAAGTCAAGCACGCCTTTTTGCAGTGGATAATAATGATGTAAAGTTGCTTAGGTATAATTGCTTCTACAATCTTTTTTTTTTTTTCCCCAAATCAACTTCGAGGATCTCTAGACTCTTGAGCTAATATTCTTTATTATCAACAAAAATTAGTAACATTTTTAATTTAGTCTCCTTATTTAGCTTACAAATCTCCTTTTTCTCAGCACTCAAGTCCTTGAATCTGAACCTATAGATTATGCCTATTCAACGATAACAGAGCTTTGTGCAGAATAGTAATTTAAGTGCTTGATCGTATTAGCGTATTTTACTCATAATGTTTTACAGTCAAAAGCATAATATTTATCGTATTATTTAGTGCATGTTTGTTATTTTATTATTTTAGGAGCTCCATGAACTCGTTTTTTGTTTTACAAAAGGAATTTAATTTTAACTCGTTCAAAATGGAAGTGTAAGTTTTTTCTTTTTAGTACTTATAGTTCATCAAAATTAATCTTTTATGAAAATAATTTCTCTTTAATATTTGAATTATAAACTGATATAAAAAATAAAATAAATTAACACAAAAACTCACTAAACAATATCGAAAGAGGAATCCCCTAACTATTCAAAAATAGCGTTTCAGTACTGCTTAGAGTTTTAGACTTTTAGTAGTACTCATTGGAAAATTTGATAGGACAATCTACAATGAGACAATATTATAACAAACAAATAATGGTCATTATTCAAACAATTTTTTACTTACTTACGATTCCTTTAATCTACAAATAATTTTGATGAAGAATGTTAATAAGTATAAAAAAATTTACTTAATAAAAATCTAATTATTACGAGCCATGTCCTTTTGATATCACGTGTATTTTTTTAATGACATCTTTAATTAAAAAAGTTTAATTTAAGTATTAATAGCACAAAAAAATTTTACGTGGTCAACTAATAGAAATTTTAAAAAATATCAAACAATTCCAAATAAATACCTACTACAATAAACACCTCTTATAATCTTATATTTTCTTAAATTTCTATTGATTAATATTGTAAAATTATTATATACTTTTGGTGAATAAAAACTAAACTCTAATTAAAAATATAAAATATTATATTATTTTATATCTTGACCATTATCACGTAATCTCAAATAAAAATAGGGGTTAAACATAACTCCTATTGATGATTATAAAATTCGCCCATGTAATGCAACGAGATAAGTGAAAATAAGGATGATGCTTGATGTCCTGAGAAACAACTTGATACTGGCATAATATAATTTGTTTATCAAAAAAGCTATTCTGACATCTAAAGATGAGTTTTCTATTGAAACATTCATTTCATTATTATTATATGTGATGATGAACTCAATTTTCTTCATTTATCTATCACATCTAAAGACCATCATCACAATTAATTATAATAAAGTAAGTGTTCTAATTAAATATTCAAGTATTAAAATAGTAATGTTTTTTATTTATTATCTTCAATCATATGCCCCTCTATCCAATTGGTACTTAACACGGCAATCGTGAAATTGTATTCTGGCGGCCCAGTTCGGGCTCTCTATACCGTCACGTGAGAAAAAATAATATATTTTCGATCTTTTATTAAATAATCATATTTTTCTCAATAATAATATGATAATGTCTAACGTGCGTTGCACGTGCACGAGCACGAGCAAAATAGAGTGGGGCGTAATACGTTAATAATACATTAATGCTGCTGCATCAGGCTACGTACACAACACCTTGTGGAGTTCCAGAAAGCGATCGAAGTTGGCGCCCCTTTTGCCCTTTTTCGCTTTTTTTTTTATTTTATTTTTTCTTCTTTTTGCGAGAGATCATATCACAACAAATAATAAAAACTGGGTTGACAGTTACGAAGCTGCTCAAATCAACATCGCAAAATCGATCACCCAAACAACGATCAACAAAAGAAAGCAAGAAATAAAGCAGTTTTTTTTTTTTGAGTCTATCGAAATCGAAATTCATTCATTCATAATACCAACACAGTAACCAAACCAAACGCCATGTCATTGCGCAGGCGAACTTTGCTCAAAGTCATCGTTCTTGGCGATAGCGGGTACGCACTTTCCCACAACACTTCTTCTTTAGGGTTTCTTCTCTCTTTTTCTGTAACTAATTCCTTTTATGTTTTTTTTTTTATCAATTCATTGTTTGTTAGGGTTGGAAAGACCTCCTTGATGAATCAGTATCCTTCGCTACATCACATTGCAATTTTTTCCTTTGCTAATATCTGATTTCTTTTTCGTTCTTCTTCTTCTTCTTCTTTTATTTTTTCGGTTTACTGTTATGAGCAACGTTGCATTATTGCTACGTTATTTTTTTTTTTTTAATTTTTATGGCGCGTTGCGTTAATTTAATGCTTGATTTTTTTTTTTAAGATTTTCGTTTTATTCTTTTTGTTTTGAAAGTTGATTGCGCACCATTATTAAAAATAATAATTGGTAAATGCTACTTACTAGCTAGTTGGGATTAGTTATGATAGCTAGCAATAGATATACTTAATGAGTTAATGAGCTATTGAATAGACTTAAATCTTAATATCTAAAAACTATCCTTTAATCTTGGCTGAAATTGTGGCTAATTAGCACTTGATTTTTAGAAAAAAAAACTCTTTTTGTGCTAGCTCTGTGCCATTAATTTGTGTGCGCTTCCGCTGAATATTTGAAAATGTAGTTTAGGTGGGAGTGGGAGATGGTGATGACTTGCGTAGCTGGATTGGTGTACGTTTGATGGTGTAAAGTTTCTCCGTGGTTTAATGATTCTGTTCTGTATGATTTTTGTTTTCAGATCGTGTTTGAAGTAATTAGGTTATTTTTGTGCTTGTATGTTTCTTGAAATTAGCGTGTGCCGACCGTTAACTACTTGTTTAGATATGTTCATAAGAAGTTTAGTCAGCAATATAAAGCTACGATTGGTGCCGATTTTGTCACTAAAGAACTCCAGATTGATGACAGACTCGTCACTCTACAAGTGGGTTTTTTAGTTCAATGGTATTTCAGTGTTCTTTCTTGTTTTTGTTTTTTTGTTTTTAATATTTTTTTTGTAATTTTTGTATATTTCAATGCTCTATGTATCTACTTGGTAGATATGGGACACTGCAGGGCAAGAAAGATTCCAAAGTCTTGGAGTTGCATTTTATAGAGGTGCAGATTGCTGTGTTCTAGTCTATGATGTTAATGTCATGAAGTCGTTTGATACCCTTGACAATTGGCACGAGGAGTTTCTCAAACAGGTTCTTTATTTCTTTTTCTTTTTATTGCTTTTTTACTTTGGGTAATTTGCATGGTAGTCTAGCATGTTACATTTGCTTGATATTTTATAGTTTATTGTTAATAGAAGAAGGTATGCCTCTGGTTTAATTTGCTCATGAGGCTATGTCTGAATATTATTGCACTTAAGTTTCATCCTGTTCTGAAAACTCTTGTCATGGAATCAGCAATTTATAAGAAAAAGAGAAGCTTTAGCTTGTTGTAGTTTACTCCATCTTTGAACTTCATAGTTTCTGTAACTTTGTTTAAAACTCTGTTTCTTACTGATTGGTCTATTACTTTGAGTGTCATGTGTTTGCCATTATTTGATGTTTTTGGACTGAGGAAGTCAACAACTCTATATTTTTTCAAGAGAGACTTGTGCCGCTTGCTTCCCTTTGGTTGGTCTCAAAATACTGTAAGATATGTTAGTGGGCCTTCTGTTAGTTTGAATCTTTTTTGGTCTAAAGGATTGTTTTTGCAATTTCAGGCTGAGGTGGTGGTTAGTTTGACTCTTTGGATATGGGGAAACCAATTTTTCTGTTTTCCTTTTTGCTTTTGTCAAATTTTTTATTTCATTATCTCCTTTTTCTCTCAATGAATTATTTATATTTATTAAGAAAAATCTTGGTTAAGTAAGAATAATTTATAAAAGCCTAAGGGTGTGTGTTTGTGAGTTTGATTTTTGAGGAAAAAGGAGGGAAGCGGGTGAGTTTTTAGAGTAAACTTTCCTTCCCCTCCAAAAGCCAAACTCACAAACATACCCTAAAGGTTGTGAAATATGTGCCTTGAAGAAATTCAAAATGTTATCTAATGCAACAAGATTAGTGCCCATCGGGAATTTATACCGACAAGTGTTGCAAAGAACTCTTAACATCTCTTGAGGATGTATGTCTTTGAGAATTAAGACTGTCAAACCAAAGTGTTTCACAAATTAAGCAAGTACATACTGCTTACTAACTTTTTGTCTTTTGTATGACTTCTGATAAAGCTATGTATGTTCTTGCATTTCCAGGTTCCAAGAAATATCAAGGAGTTTAATGCTACTCTTTGGCCTTTTGCTGAATTATTAGCAATATTTTTTTTTTGTAATTGGACTGCTTTGGCCAGTAACTTTCTTTTTTGAAGAGATTTGAGCCCACAATATATTTAAATCTGGTGATATTATGGTTTGTTCAATGAGGATGCATAATTTGACTGTATCATGAAATTCTGTATTTATTTTTTAATTTTGTTCTTGCGGCTAGTTTGACACCTGGAAGTGGTGCTTACACTATTTTTTCACTTGTGTTGATTCTTTGCCATTTTATGGACATCCTTTTTCCTTATCAACTTACCACACATTCTTCATTTCTGATTTCCCATTTTCTTTACCTCGTGGAGATAAGCTTCAGCTATGATTCGTGTTTTGTGACACAGGCAAACCCTTCTGATCCAAGGACATTTCCATTTATATTGCTCGGAAATAAGATTGATATTGATGGTGGGAATAGTCGAGTGGTAGGCACATTATATTGTGCTTCCGATTTCCTTATCTCCTGCATAAAGGTCTAATTATCTTTTATGCAGGTTTCTGAGAAAAAAGCAAAGGACTGGTGTACTTCAAAAGGGAATATTCCCTACTTTGAAACTTCTGCAAAAGAGGATTACAATGTTGATGCTGCATTCCTATGTATTGCCAAGACTGCTCTAGCCAATGAGCATGACCAGGACATGTAAGATTTGCTTTTGATATGCATGCACATATATTCTATCATCATATGGATATGTGATCGGCAGTTTTCTGGAAGAATATGGTTCTAATATTTTAGCTTTGTTCTGAGGTGGTTTAATCTTTCATTTTTCTTCTCGGAAATTTTGCTTTGGGTTTGATAACCAGCTAGGTAGTATATAGTTGAATTTTCCTTCCTTACTATATTTTTTTTCCTTTAGCTGTGAACTTGCTTACTTTTTGTTCCTCTTGTTGACCTTCCTGCTTTCCAATAGAGATATTCATAGATTGATGCTTATTGACTTTAGAGTTTAATCTGTCAATATCCATTGCAGATATTTTCAAGCTATTCCTGAGGCTGCTCCGGAGAATGAGCAGAGGGGTGGGTGTGCATGCTGATATGGAAATATTAATGATTTTGGTGATCCCCCTTATAATGCTACGGCTCAAATTCTTCAGATTCTTTTTAGTCCCATAGTGATTGTCCTGACTTTTTGTACACTATATGCGATGCTCTTGAGTAATCTCGTTTGACCTTGATGTTGCCTTTTTGATAAATTGTAGTCCTGTTTTCAGAAGGACAAGCTTGGTAATGTTGCTCTTATAGGTAAGAATGTTCAGTTGATTTACCACGGGTTTTTTAGGCATGTTTTGATTTTCAACTGTCTGTCAAATTCAGATGTGGTATGAGGATGTCTTTATTTTTAGTTTGGTGCCCAGAGATAACAATCAAGCTTCATCTATAGAAATTTAATTACATTTGTTTCCAATGTAGTACTGAAGAATTATGGTGAACAAACTTCTTCAGTACTTGCTCATTATTTCTTAGTACATAAATTGAGATTCCAGGGTGGTGGCATTGGCAGCAGGGGCAAACCCTTACCTACCCATCAGAGCAGGCGTCTCAGGTTTGAAGGTGCAGTTGTTCGGATTTGTGGCTCATTATGACTAGTCCTTTTCCAGAGGAAAGGGTGGAGATGTTAACCCTGCTAAGGATTCAACCTCTAGCCTGTCATATCCAAAGATCTAACTGGGACACCCGACGAAATTGATCCTCTTACGAAACTTGCAAGAATATAAGAATTGCAAATATTAATACAAAATAAGCTTTTAGGTTTTTGTTGCAAAATCAATAAGCCATAATGCCGCCGTTGGTGCTGACTATCTTAGGAATCAGGAGCGTTCACTTAAGAACCCTTTTAATATGGTAGTTGTTACCCCTAGCAAGATTCTTCAACATACTGAGGAAGCAGCTTTGAACAAAATTCAATGTGACATTAATCTTTCCAATATTAAAATAGGTGTTAACACAAAATTTAATTAGCCATAATCAAAAAGTTATTTGTAGAGCTACCATTTCTTTAGGTGAGTACGATTTATACTCATTTGGTGATTTTTTTTTGTCTTGCTAGTCTCCTTACTAATACACATGCAACCAAATGGACTCTGATACAATTTCACATAAAATCTGGGTGAATATCATCTTCTACCCTTTCCTCATTAATTGTAGCTTCTAAGAAGCTGTTGCTACATGGCACAGAGTTGTCCTCGAAGTTGGTGGCTCTCTTCCATACAAGTTCGAAGTTGTCATTGTCCTCTATTACATAATCATTCCATTTGGAGGCTTCCTTGCGAGTTGTTGGTTTGCAATTTAGAGTCTTCCGATTAGCTAGTGGAATGTAACACTTCTCTGAATTGCTTTCTGTCAACTGCAGTCGCCTTTGATCTGGCATTGACACCTCTGCATCAGTGTTAATGCAGATAGTGTTCATGCTAATCAACCAATTAACGATAAAATTCTTCTTAAACATCACAAAGCTATCTGTAATTTTTGAGACACAAGCTTCCATTATATATATATATATATAGAGAGAGAGAGAGAGAGAGAGAGAGAGATCAACCCGGATTCCTGACCAACTAAAGCCACCCGCACCAACCCATATTGGCATAAAAGAAAATTTCAAGAGTTATAAAACCACTTCTAATGCAACAAAGTACATGAATAGATTCAACTCGTGCCAAATGATTGTATAAAATGTACTGAGTTTGGTATTCCTCAAAATTATGGTTAAACAACTCAGAGAAAAAGAATTACCATACCATCCAGTCAAACTCAATAGTTTTTTCCCTATGCAGAGACCCAATCAAAACACGTAGAACTTAAAATTGTCTTTCACACCAAAATGGCAAAACATGCATAGAAGTGAAGGAATATTGACCTTGAGAATTTGGAAAAACCGGCTTTTTGAAAAGCTTGGCACTCCCTCCACCACCAAACCCACTTGAGTTCTCCTCAGACCTGCGTTTCTTGAGCATGCCCTTTCGCAACTCAGTCACAACCAGTGGCTCATGATCATCCCCTGCTCAATTCAATCCATCCAAAATCCATCAAAATCCAAATCAATCCACAATTTTTAGAATAAGATACTCCAGAGATACACCACGTAATTATTATCAGTGTGTTTGGTTCCACGTTTGAACCATTAAAATCCCGTTGAACCCACCTCAAAATTGATTTTGAGTAAAAAAATTATGTTTGGCAATTTCCTACTAGAATTGATTTTAGCTCTACACCCACGTTCAGGTGAAAGCAACTGAAAGTTGCTTCTTCGTTAGGCATTTTCACGTTGAATCATTAAATGTAGATTTTAAAATTCATATTTACCATTGTATCCACATTATAAAGCAAAGAAAAAGAAACTGTAACAAAAAACAGTTATATTTATTTTCGTAATTGTACATTCAAAAGTAATTTTAAATACTACTTTCCAAACAATATTGAATATATCAAAATCACTTCCCAGAAAATTACCAAACATAAATCACTTAATTTCAAAATCAATTTTACCTAAAATCAATTCTTACAAAATCAATTCTACAAACAAAAAACTAAACACATACTATATATCAACATAGTATAACATCATTGTCACTAACTTATACAATACTAATGAGTTATGATTATGATTATACCAAGATAACAGAGATTAGTTCTGAAACACTATATAAAAAATTTTATACTATCATCTAATCATATGTTTCTAAATTTGTGATTTTCAAAATAGTTATTGCAAGAGCCAAAACAATACATCATTAAATGACTATCTAAACAAAATTTATACCAACAATTCATTAAAATTAAATGATATTTTTATCTGCTTATTTCAATAAATTATGATTATGCATGCACTGAATAATTGATTATAAAATTAACCGTCTTTTTCTTGTTCTGCTCCTTTGATGAAGTGATGATCCTCCTCTTGGTCGAGGTACGCGGTCCAATCGATCCTTTTCTTCTTCGACCGGTTAACTGGAAGCTCGGGCTCGCCGTCTTGGCATTCTGACGACGCCGGATCTAGGGTTCCGGCGAGGAGCCATCGTCCGTCGTCGACGAGTTTGCGGGACATGTTGAAATCCTGGACGAACTTGCGGAGGTCCTTGGCCATGAATCCTTGAGCGAACACCTTCTGAACCGATTGCTTCTGGTTGCACACCGCACAGCTCCATTTGTTGCTGCTCCTCTTCTTCTGCTTCACCTGAAGATCCAAATCCACAAATATGATGTGTGTGTGTGTGTGAGAGAGAGAGAGAGAGAGGGAGAGGGGGAAAGAGAGAAGCTGAGTGCCTGCATGGTGGAGCATTGGCAGCACTGAAGGGCAATGAAGATCGTTGAGGACGACATTGGTGATGCTGAGATCGCGAAGTGTGGACTCTGTTGCGTGCTGAATCTGTTTGGGACGATGGAAAATTTGCGGCGAACTTTGGGAATTTGAGAGAAAACTTCTTTGATTCCAAGTGTTTCTTTGTGTTTGGCGCCATGTTTTCGAAATTTCGTGGTTTGGCCTTCACACATAGGCCCATATATGTTTGGGCCTATGTTTTTCAAAGCTTCCACAGATTAGTTCAAGTAAATGAAAAAAACCCTAAACCCTAAGCCCAACAAGACGGCCCAAAAAAAATAAAAAATGAAAAATAAAAACAACTTGGTATTCTTCACCACTCGCAGTGAAAAATGGCACCTTTTGCCGTTTCAACTTTCCAGTGTAAACTAGTGAGATGCATTTGAGAAGAGAAGCTATGAGAAGAAGAGGGAGAGAGCTTCTTAGCCTTTGTTTTTCTCTACACTCATCATTGAAGCGTGACGCATTTACTAAATCACCATCACTTGCTTGTGGCTTTCATGGAAGTACTAGTACTTTCTCTACCTCTTCTTCCTCCAGAACCCCTTGTGTTGAAAAGGAAAAGGTATCATCACCATCCAAGGCCGAGAGGGATTCGATGATTCTGGACCAGTTCAGACGAAGGAAACTCAAAGGGTCTTCAAAAGATTCAAAGGGCAGTCATGATGATGATCATACTAGTGCAGAGAAGGTGGCTGAGAAGGGTTTGCAGAATGAGGGTGAGTCCACTATGGTGGTTTCCAACTTTAAGGAGTTGGGTTTGAGTGAGGAGCTTGCTGAGGTGTTGGATGGGATTGGTGATTTTGTTCCAAGTGAGATACAATGTGTGGTTATTCCAGCTATTTTGGAAGGGAAGAGTGTGTTGTTGAGTTCACCAGCTGAGCCTGAAAGAACTTTAGCCTACTTGTTGCCCCTTATTCAGGTTAATTTCAATCCTATTTCTTTATATTGGGAACATACATGATAGAGGAATTTGGTAGTAGTGTGGTGCATGTTAGCTATAAATTTTGTAACTTGTTCATGCCCTTGTGTTTATTTGGCTTGGGTTTTGCTTTGATAGAAAATACCTGGCATGTCATTTCATAGAAAATGATTCAAGTGAAAATAGTTTTCTTAACAATTTTGGTTCCTAATCATTCTGTATATAAATCACATGGAAGGTTAATTTTGCATCAAGCTAGAAAAAGTTAATATTTAAGTCACTTGTTATGATGAAAGAACCGATTTTTTCAAGGACCATTTTGGTGAATTATATCACAATAGATCTGTCTGTTCACCACAGGGTTTCTGATGTCATGTTCGATTTATACTCATTTTCGACATTCAAGCCAGAGAGGAAAAAAAATTAGCTTCTACTCTACAATTTTGTTCCTTCTTTTTTTGTGTTTTTTTTCACTATGTTGACAAACCAGCATCAGTGAAATGGGAAACAGAAAATGGAGTAAACCACCTGTTAACTTGTGTAGCTGCTGAGAAGGAATGGAGAATGGCTTGGTTCAAATTCAAAGCATCCCCGGGCTATTGTGGTTTGTCCTACAGAGGAGAAAGCTGCACAGGTGCCCTTGTCCCTACTACCATCATATCGTCATTTTGTCTGCTTAGCCCTATAGAGTTAGCACATGAAAATTTTAAATTGATTTTGGCCCTGCAAATTATCATGGTCATTGCAGTGCTTCAGTGGTGCAGAATGTATAATCCAGAACGCAAAATTGAAGTTGGCAAAGGATCATGCTTCCCCAGATAACAAGCAGTCAAATGCTTCAATTGGCCTCCTAATTGGAACTCCTTCTGAGATTCTTCGATACATTGAAGAGGGGAGTGTTGTTCCTGCTGAAATAAGATATTTGGTTAGTACCACTTATTAAATTTTAGTGTCAGAATCTGTGTAAATTAGATTACCTGTTACTGGGAGCTCCTAGCATTGATTGCACTTACATTTTTCATGTTTCTCAAGTAGGTATTGGACGAGGTAGATTTCATGCTTGGCAATGACCTTGGTTCTGAAATCCACAAGATTCTCAAACCATTGGAAGATCATGAATCAAAATCTAGTGTCAAAAGATTGCAAACTGTTTTGGTTACATCAATGATTACTGAGGTATGATGGCCAACTGTATTTGTACTATTTGAACTCCACTGTTTCTGAATTTGTTTTCTTCATGTGGCAGATTCTGGGTGATCAATCCCCTATTGTGAAGTATCTTGAGCGTGATCATGCAGGAAATGTTTCTGCAATGTCTTTGGAAATGGATCAAACAGAAGTCTTTAACTATACAGAGTCCCTGGATGCTCTTAGGAAAAAAGTGGCAGAGGCCATGGATACCCTTCTGTAACTAGTCTAATGACTGCAAAATCGTGATCTAACAGTTCTTTGGCGCAGCAGGAACCAAAAAAGTTGAAGCTAGACTTTTATCATCTTTCAGATAGATAGACAGTCGAGTGTTGAGTTGATTGAGTCCCTAATGTATATATTGTTTTTATGCTTCTCTAACTTAGAGCCCTTAATCCCAGGTGCCCCACTTCCCCTATACCCGAACTGATTGGATATGTAGATTCTACCTTTTGTTTTTGCCTCCAAAGTAACTAAGGTTTGTTTCGGGTCTCAGTATATGTTTCTGATAAATTGAGAGACTGTAATTTTCGATCATCTTGTGTCTTTGGTTTATACATTTCAATTCTTATATGATTTGACATATGAGTTTCTTAATTCCTTAAATTTGTTGTTTGTCCCGATTTAACGAGTTGAAAGTTGTCAACTTGTTGCAGTGACTTGGTTACACTTTCCTGGGAAGTATGCCCCCTTTGATGTAGATTTGTGCTAATTAGTATCAATGCAAATTTAAAGATATTGGCTATGCTATATTTTTCATGAATTGTGAACTGGTCCTTATTATTCCTATATAAAAAGCCTTAAAATGTGAAAATCGAAAATTATTTACGCCCTCATCATTTTCACCTGTATTATAATACTAGAAATTAACAACTCTAATGTCATACACCTGAGCTTTTGAAATTCAGTGAACCTTCTGAAAGGATGAGGTTCTGTTCTTTTCAATTTTTTACGTCAATCAGCAATTTTAGAGGACGGTACAGGATTCTATCATGTGTAGGTTACATATGAACTTGGAGTTTGTGGATTTTCGTAGTTGATTTCTCATCCTTTTAATATTTCATTATTTTAGCATGACTTGGTCTATATTTTAAGAAGTGTATACATGATCATGTCCTAATTTGCACATAATACGAATCCTTTTTTAAAGATAGATCCAAATAGTGTGTATGATATTCAAGTTTTTTTTTTTTATAATGAATTAACAATAAATAATTAGATGTTATTGAATAATAAAAAAAGTTTATATTACCTTAGATCAAAATTAAATTTATGAAAAAACCTTATCCCATTAGAATATTGTAAATTGCACCAACAAGTCGGGTAGAAAAGGTTTGAGTTTTTTAATCATGGATCTAGTATTGGGATTTACATAAAAAAAATTTATACTATCATTCAATTATATATTGTCACATTTAATAAATATAATTCATTTTTATATTTACTATTTGAATGACCATATAAATAAAATAATTTAATCAAATAATTATATAAATTACATTGTCTATAGGTAAAAATTAAACTCAATTCTCGAAACTCATTTGAACCAAAGAAGATTGTTAATTCAATATCGCTGCAAATCTTTTTTTTGCTTTTACTAAAATAACTCGCTGAAAATTTAATAAAATTCATTTGTAGGAATTATTAGTTATTAATAACTTTAAATATTTTATTTTACAAAAATAAAAAAAGATTTAGCTAAAATATCAATCCACGAATTCTGTTTTCTCTTCAATTTTTGACCTTTTTCCAAAATATCAATGCTCAAGGCAGAACCATTCTATCTGAACCTAAAACCCGAAAACAGAGTAAGGCGCGGCCACAACACAATCACAGCATCATCACCTTCTTCTTCTTCTTCAATGGCGGGAGCTACAGGAAGAACCCTCTTCACCCTCTCAATCTCTTCCTCCTCTTCCTTCAACCGCCTCTCTCACCGCTCCAACCTCTTTCCACTCCTCACGCGCTCCAAACCTCTCCTCACCACCACCACTGCTCTGCCGCCGCGGTTCCGACCCCTCTGCTCCTCCGTCGCAACCGCCGCCACTGAAACCTCTGGCCCCGCCGACCAGATGAAGCACTCAGTCCTCCTCGAGAGGCTCAGAATCAGGCACCTCAAGGACAGTACTTCCAAGGCCCCAGAACCCAAAAGGGACCCACAAAAGAAGGCTTCTTCTTCTTCTTCTTATGGTGAGGGTGAGAGTTTTGGTGGGGTGGTGAGTAATAAGAAGAAGAAGAAGATTGTTGGGAGTTTTGAGGAGTTGGGTTTGAGTGATGAGGTTATGGGGGCTGTTAGGGAAATGGGTATTGAAGTTCCCACTGAGATACAGTGTATTGGTGTCCCTTCTGTGTTGGAAGGGCAAAGTGTGGTGTTGGGTTCTCACACTGGCTCTGGCAAGACTCTTGCTTACTTGCTTCCCCTTGTTCAGGTATTTTTGGTGCTTGATTATTGGCTTTATGATTCAGAGGGTGTGAGTCTTTCTGATTTTTAAAGAAGTGATTATGAAGTTTAAATTTTACATATTACTGAAAAGGCTACTCTTTTTACAAAAGTGATGTTTTTGAGATTCAGATTATTTTTTAAAAATTATCCAAAGATTTTTTTTTGGAAAAAGCGATTTTAAGCCCCAAAAAAAAAAAATCCAAATGCACCCTCAGTGTTAATGTAATTTTGCATCTTCTGTAGATGTGTTTATTATATGAGTGATTTGCAATATTATGCATTTTATGTATTATAGTGATACTTCCACGTTGTCGAAATAGAAATTTAACTGCTTTGTTGGTGTTTTAGAATAGGGATGTCACTTTACATATTGGTCTGACTTGTTACTGAAATATGTGTCCATTTCTTATGTTATCAAGCTTTATGACTTCAAACACTAGTGTGCTGATTAAATAGATTCCTTAGACAGTCTTTGAAAAAGAAAAATGATTATATCCTCAAAATAATCCTTTTCCCAAACTTGCCTTATTCATCTATTTGGGGCTGCTGAGACAATGTTAATTTGTTGTTGTAGTTGCTAAGACGTGATGAACAGTTGAATGGAATACAGTTGAAGCCTAGGCGACCTAGAGCTGTTGTGCTATGCCCTACAAGGGAGTTGTCTGAGCAGGTGTTTGTGCATTTTATTCATGTTTTAGAGATCTCTTAGAGGTTCAGACATGTTGATTTGCAGAAATTAATATGAGATGGGCTTCTTTTAGGTTTTCCGAGTAGCAAAATCGTTAAGTCACCATGCACGATTCAGGTGTACTATGGTAAGTGGTGGTGGCCGTCTTAGGCCTCAGGAGGATTCACTTAATAACCCCATTGATGTAGTAGTTGGGACCCCTGGCAGGATTCTTCAGCATATTGAGGAGGGCAACATGGTATATGGTAACATCAAATACTTGGTGGGTATCCCAACAACTGACAACTTCGAATATGCAATATTGAGCTACAATAATGAATTGGTTCAGTTGCTGATCATCAATCTTTGTTTTGCAGGTATTGGATGAGGCAGACACAATGTTTGATCGGGGCTTTGGTCCTGATATACGCAAATTTTTAGGCCCATTGAAACACCGTGCATCAAAATCTGATGGCCTAGGTTTTCAGACTGTCTTGGTAACTGCAACAATGACTAAGGTATACTGATTTGTGCCATAATCTTGATGGCTACATGCAATTAAATTTTAAGGGTTTATATGATTCTCATAATGTATTTTATTTCTTTCCTATATGACAAAATGAATGTATGATTATAATTTCTTTTAGCTACCCTTCTAGCATATGAAAAGCAATATAAGTATATAACCCACCACATGCTTGTGTTCAATTGACTTGAAAAATCCATGCTCCTTGATTTTTCATTTGTGATTTGTTTTCACTTAGCTGTGCAGAATACGTATGAATGCAAATTAAATACAGTTCATTTATACAAATCTGGAAACAAAAAACATGTAAATGATTTTTGTAAAGGGGACACTATGGGGGTTTTGTTTTACAATGTTGCTCACTTACCTTTCATTTGTTTCCCCTTAATTGTAGTATTCCTATCATTAGGAAGTTAAGACTTAAGAGTATGTAAAACCATCATAGGTATTCTGACTTAAGTCTTGCAGGCTGTGCAAAAGCTGATTGATGAGGAGTTTCAAGGAATTGTACATCTGCGCACATCAACACTGCATAAAAAGATCTCTTCTGCTCGTCATGATTTTATTAAACTTTCGGGTTCTGAAAACAAGCTGGAAGCATTACTTCAGGTATACTCCTGTATTTTGCCATCAGCCTCATACGTGTCAACAAATGGTTGATATTTATGGTTTGTGTTGTGAAGAGGTGTAGCTTAAGTGGCAAAAAGTCTCACTGGGTGTCTATTGGATTCTAGGATCCTATCCCTCTCAAGCTGCTTTGCTTGCACTTTAGGTAGTGGTATAATCCTCATTTGTTGTTGCTGTTTTGAGTTAAGATGTAACAAAAATGCTACTGCATTTTCATTCCCTTTTTTAACTAGGAAACATGGACTTCATTTGTAATTTTGCTAATATTTTCTATTCATATTCTATATTTCCATTTGCTTCACTATGAATGTATGGTGCATATTTTTCATATAGCAGTCCACAAATACTGAGTTGGCTTGGATTTTGTCTTTGATTCACTGGGTTTTTATCATGTGATGGTAGGTACTCGAGCCAAGTTTGGCAAAGGGCAACAGGGTGATGGTTTTCTGCAATACTTTGGATTCTAGCCGCGCTGTGGATCACTTTCTTGGTGAAAATCAGATTTCTACTGTCAACTACCATGGGGAGGTACCCGCAGAGCAAAGGTGAGATACTAACTAAAGGTTATTTTCTACTCCCGCTTTTCACTGTTATGGTATGGTTGCAGTTACATTGTCTCTGTGCTTAGATGGGTCAAGCTATGCTGCCTGGAAATAGGTGCATTGTCAGCTATAGAAATTTTAAGGATTAGATGGAAGAGAGACCATTAAGAGAGTGAAAAATATAAAGCATATTTTACTAGTGAGACTTTGAATAATTATGTTAGAGAACACTGACTTCACAGCTCAATGACAGTGAGATCTTCTGTTTCCTGTTTGTCTATGCTCATTTAATTTTCAGTGAGATCTCCAATTTCCTGCTTGTTATGACGACTTTCTTTACTAACTCTTATTCTTCTCTGCAGAGTTGCTGTGTTTCCTGTTTGTGTATGCCCACTTATTTGTGGTATTGCTTTTTCTTTTGAATCCAGGGTTGAAAACCTCAGGAAGTTTAAGAGTGATGGTGACGATTGTCCTACATTGGTTTGCACAGACTTGGCTGCTAGGGGTCTAGACTTGGATGTAGATCATGTTGTCATGTTTGACTTCCCGTTGAACTCTGTGAGCATCGTGTCTATGGTTCTATATTTTGGGTCAGAGTACCCTTCCTCTCTTTCAATCTTCTGTCTTGATATTAATTGATTACTCAACTTTACTTTCCCTTTCATTTTTAGATCGACTACCTTCATCGCACAGGCAGAACTGCTCGTATGGGTGCAAAAGGTAACAGGATCTTATAGTATGCTTCTCCATTTATCCAAATTGAGAGTTCTTTTCTTTATCTTCAATTTGCTATTTTTTTTTGCTTATTATTATTATTATTATTATTATTATTTTGTAAAAGCAGTAACTGTAAACAGTGAGTGATCTTGCATATTCCCTTGGCAACCAGACTTTTACTCAAAACTATGGGACCTTGATATATTGTTTGTAATTTAGAAGATTACATCATTGATTACTGTGCTCTGTTAATGCAAGTATTCGTTTACCTAACTTTTACAAGTGATATAAATAATCTCAAGGTGTACAAGAGGTTAACAAAAAAAAAAGATCTTGTCGTGTACCATGTGTTCTGAAAGTTTCCTTATTATTGTCAAACCATTTCCATGTTGCTTTTCTGAATCATAAATTAGCTTTTAATTGCATTGTGGTTATTGCACATGTGACTGTCACAAATATGCAGTTGTATTTGGAAGAATGAATACTCTTTTCTGTTGCAGGGAAAGTAACTAGTTTGGTTACTAAAAAGGACTTGATCTTGGCCACCAGAATAGAGGAGGCAATGAGGAAGAATGAGAGTTTGGAGGCCATCACCAAAGAAAGTGTTCGAAGGGATATTGCCAGGACCCAAATCACTGGGCAGAGGGGAAAGGACAGAAAATTGGTTAAAGTTTCAAAAGTCAAGAACAGTTCTGATGGCCAAGCTAGTTCAGGAAATAAGGGGCTAGGTTTGAAATCTGGAAAAGGATCACCTTCAGGAAAATCTATGAAGAAAGGGATTAAGGTTTCTAATTCTGTAAAGTCTTCCAATTCAAGTAGCATGAGAAAAGCTTCTTCAGGGAATAAGCAAACAAGCAAAAGGGCCATTGCCGCCAAATCTACAAATTCTAAACTCAGTGTTGTGGGGTTTAGGGGGCGGAATTCATCATCAAACAAGAGACAATCTTTGTGAAGTGGATAGATTCATATATTGTAACCAAGTGGTAAGTAAATGGCTATCAGTTTTGTATTGATTTTTTCTGTAGCAAAAAATGTTACATTAATTTCCATGGTTTCACCTGCCATTATACATGAATCATCCAAAGAAAAATGGAAAAGGTGCCTTCAATCTTAAGATCTACACCATGCACTTTTTTCTGTCAAATTTAAAAGATATACTAGATCTATTAAAAGATGGCAGGTGTATCATAGCAATACAAAATAGAAACAGTCACTGAACCTATAGGAAACCATCAATAAATAGTGATACATATGGGACTCCCACTCAGTTTTGCAAACAAAGAAGCTTGTGGAGTTTATGAACCTCACAATCCCTATTTCCATGTTAGTAATGGACGGGAAGTTTTAGCAGGGTTCACTATATTGCCATTGGAGTCATAGATTATGACACCAGAGAAATCAGGGAGTTGACACTTCCCACCCATGAGTATGTTCTTCTGCCAGAGTGAAGCCTCATCTGGTTGCTGGCTGACACTTGTCACAGCCTCATTGTTGACCTCTATTACAGGTTCCCCTTCAGCAAATACACCATAGCAAGAGCTCCATTGATGCCATTTGCGCGAATGGGAAGCACACATGAGCAATGCAAAGGCACACAACATAAGGGTCATAACAGCAAGGCCGATATGTGAAGTGCTAGGTAGAGGGTGGATCAGTAGAAGAAGTGGACGAGCCATTGGAGGAGATATTTGGTAGTAGGATACTAGGATGTGTTTTGAAACATGAAGGGGGTATATATATATATATATACACACTTTGTATGCTTAGCCATTCTCAACTAGAAAGTGTAGTTGGTATTGAAGGGTTTGTTAGCATTTTGGTTCTTGCGGTGTAGGGTTCATTTTTTGTGTGGACGTGGTTTTGGTACCCCTTGAACTTGAGGAATAGTGAGAGAGTGCAGTGCTGTAGTTGAGATATTCTTTGGTCAAAAGAGTGGGTGTGCCAAGTGCTGACGTCTTCACTGATTCCCAAACTTTCACTTAAACTTTGGGAGAAAACAGTAACAGTATCATCATCATCATCAATCATATTCCATCTAATATATACAGTAGAAAATATTTGTTATATTGTATTTATTAATTGATAAATTAGTTTTGTGGATCGTTATTATCTTTTATTTTTTCTATATTTTTAATGCAGTAATTGATATATTAATCAATAAATAAAGCAAATCAAATACTTTCTTATGCTCTCAAAACACCAAAAAATTTCTCAATATATCCATTGATTGACAACCATACTCTATGTCCATTGTTTGACAAATTTTTCTTTCCCCAGAAAAAAAAAATCAAATTTTCATTAATTCTTTGTCTTTCTAAAATATCTTTTTGGGTGGTACAAAATTGAATATATTGGGAGAAACAACATGTTTGGATAGCATCATTTTTCCCAGGTGATAAAAAGTGATGTGGGGAAAAATGATATGGTTTGTTTTGGTCTTTTACTTTTAGAAAATGTCTCACTTGATATAAAAGTGATTTTAATGTAAGTAAAAAATATTAGTTTTTATTTTTTTTTCTCACATCAATTTTTTTAAACTCACTTTTTAACATATTTTTTAAACATAAATCAATGATCTCAGAATCAATTATTTTAAAATTAATTCCTCCAACATCAATTTTTTTAAAATAATTTTACCAAAATCTAACCCTAAATCACTTGGCTGACTTCATGGCTAAGGAGCCTGCGACTTGGAGGTGCTTGGGACCAAGGATCTATGCCACCGTTGGGTTGGACCTGTTGGTGAGTTTTGATGTAGCCCCTCAGTGGGCTTGCTTTGGTTTGTGGTTTCTTGTATTGTTTCTTTTGTAATTTGATTTGATTAACTTTAAAACTCAAAAGACGAATAATTGTGCACAATCGTTGGATAATCATAATTCATAATATAAATAAATAGCATTGTTCCAATTTAAAATATCAACTGTAGCTATCGTCCAATCCATAATCACAATAAAGAGAATATCTAAAATTTAATTTAGTTTGTGCATAATCTCTACTTTTTTTTTTTCCTAATACTTTAAAAGTTTGGATTTAGGGAAAAACTTGCCCAATTAGAGTCAGGTACATCTTCAACTCATCGAGCATTTAGATACATACAGATCATTTGCAAATAGGGAAAACCAAAGAGTCAAACCCCAAGTCATGGCAGTGTATAAGCGGAAGGTCAACCAAGTGAGTTGACCCCTATTGAAAGTTCATAATCTTCACGAAGAGGTTCAAGTGCTAACTCATGGTGTTGCCAATGCACTCTTTGACAAATAGTAACTTTGATTATCATTGCACACACAATTAACAAGATCATGAATGACTTGGAGTTGGGTTCCCACAGTTTAAAAGTAGAGTAAAATGTACTATTATATATATTGTGTTTTTTAGCGAATGTCAAGGACGAGAAAATTGAACCGAGTATCGAATCCTTAACTTGGTTCAAAGGTTAAAGGTCTAACTAATTCAACTGAATTCAATCGAAATATAATAAAATATTTATATTTAAATATTTAATTAAATAATTACATTTATTTTTTAAATGTAAATACTGACACCCATCCCAACAAACATCAAATAAAGTAAAATGAAATGCCAAAAACATACAAAAATTATTATTCTTTTGACTCAATAGTACATTTATTATTTATTAATAATAATCACTTAGAGCATTTCAGCACGTCCCAACTGCAATCCAAACTTGCATTGGTTGGCGTGTGGGGACAGTCCCGGAGCATAGTATGTATTGGAGTGAAGCTGCAAAGTGGGATTGGTCCCTCTAAGCTGGGACTTACCCACTTCACTAAACAACCTATAATAGAGAGGCATTTGGAAAGTGTAGTTTCCTTAATAATAATAAAATACTTTATAGCAAATTATGGAATACAACTTCTCAGCTTTATATTTTAACATTTTAAATATTGAACTGTTGAGTGTTAGTTAAAAAATAAAATAACAGTTGAGCAACGGTTTTATTTTTTATTCAAAATTTAATTTTAAAAAGACTAATGATAACAAATTAATTTTATTTGAAAAATAAAAATTAACATTTTTAATCTAATCTTAAAATTAAAATGAATATTTGTAATAAAATTTTAATATAGGTTAATATTTTTTAACTTTAAAAAAATATGTAGAACTAAAAGTGGATCAAAATTGGAACCTTCGTTGGAGCAAGTGATACCAAGTCCAGTCCCAATTCCTCTTTTATTACGCATTCATATGGCAAGGAATGAACCCAAATTGGGATCAACTTGGACTCATCATTGGAGTTGCTCTTAAGACCTGTTCCAAAATGTTTCCTTCAGGCTTTTCAACTTTATGCTTCCAACATTACTTGCTTTATTTTTCTCTCTCACACTCACTCACTCAGAAGCAGAAGCAGCCTTTCTCTCACCCCTTCTCTTCCAACATTTATTATTCTTGTTAGAAGCAAGACAAAGCTTAAGTCTGACACAGAAACGGGAGACAGAAGCGCAAGGCAAAGCTGAAGCCTAAAGCAGAAATGGGAGGCAGAAGTGTGAAGCAGAAGCCCAAAGTAGAAGCGCGAAAAAGCGTGAAGCAGCAGGGCGGAGCAATAGCAACTTCGCTGGCATATTTGATGAGCAGTGGAGAAGATCTAATGAGCAACGGAGTAGATTTGATGAGATATGATGAGAACTGCATAGATTTGATTCAATGTCTGGCCTTTTCTTTTTTTCCAAGTCAAAGGCTGAATCGGCCATCCTTAGAAACTGGACCGTCTACCGGTTTGTTTTGATTGGTTCTTAACTCCACCAATTTTAGAGGCACAATCGGATCGGTAAGGTGACCCTTCCAGTTAACCTTGAACCTGCCCTTCATTTTTCTCTTCCATGGTGAATGCAAGGAAATGCTTTTGTTTGAATTATGGTTATCTTGATGAATCATGAGTAGAACCCTCTCTAGATAGTCCAATAAATGATTGACACATGGTTATTAAGTATCTATGTCAAGTTTACATGAGTTTTCAACTGTCTGTGTCAAGTCTAGCTGTCCAAGTGAATGCTAAGTGTAAATTTTATTTTGTTCTTAATTTTAGCAAATTAAGCCTTTTAATTTTAGAATTAATCTAGGGAATTTTATGAAAAAAAAAATTAGAACCAAAATTCTGAATCTATCCCACCTTCTTCATGCCAAGAACAGTCTCCACTTTCAACATCTGCCAATTGCAGCATGACTAACCATGGACGTGTTGTCTCCAACCACGAACCACTAACCCACTGCGGACCTAAGATGGGATGGTATATTGTCTTATGAAAAATGAAAAAATGAGGTGGAACCATGTGAAGACTGAATCTCGATTGGGGTGATGCAACCAAAGATCGGAGGGGTTTGGAAGTTGGAACGAAAATGAGCTATACGTATTCTGGAAAAATATTAAAAATTAAAAGGAAAAAAAAAAGAAGAACGGATTGGCCCAATGCTCATTGTTCATTGTTTCACTGCATAGAAGATTAGGAGCTCAATAAAACAAAAAAGGTCACGCAAAGACACTGTTGATTTCTGTTTTAATTATTTTTTCAATTTGTTTTGCTTCATTAATTTGTTATTAATAATAATGTGGCTCTACATCTGCAAATCCCAGACTCAGAAATCTCTCCCACTTTTCTCTGTATGATTTTCTCTGAAGAGTGGCGCTGCTCGCGGATCAGTTTCAGGTTTTGGCCAGAGAATTGCGTCAAAGTGTTCCAAATTGACGGAATCGATGAATTTTCAGGTGACGTAAGATTCTCTTCAAATCTTGCTTTGCCGTTTTGGTTCGGTCTTCGTGGGGAGGCTTCATAGCATTCGAGTTGTGTTCGGTTCAGATCTGGGAGTTTAGCATCAGCCTGTTGGTCTGTGGCTGGGGTCAACACAGAAGATCTCCGCGACAACTGGTCCTGCTGCAGTTGACAATGGCAACAACGTCATCTGCCATGGTGGGTGGCGACTTCGCCCAGAGGGCGGTGGCGGGTGTTCAAGGGGGTGGCAGGTGTTGAAGGCGAGGCTAGAGTTCTTGGCACGAAGAAGAGTGACTAGATTCAGCATTTTTGGTTCTTATTTTTTTTGGTAGAAGTGTGAATTCTAAAATTAATAGGTTTAATATGCTAAAATTAATAAAATAAAATAAAATAAAATTGACATTTAGGATTTGTGTGTGAGTTTGGATTTTGGAAAGGAAGGAGAAAAACTTTAAGTGTAAAATTATATTGAAAGTCCTCCTCTCCCTTCTCTCCTTTTCCTTCCCTCCAAAACTCAAACTCACAAACATAACCTTATGAATGTGTTGGACTTGGACATTTAGCCTTGACACATATGTAGTTGGAATGCCATGTAGATTGGACTTAATACACATGTGGCAGTCATTTATTGGAATATCTAGAGAGGGTATTAGACCCTTTTAAAGAGAGATGGTATCGAGAAATTACCATATATGTTGATTGCTAGGTTGGAAGAGAGATTTACTGTTATTAATTATGTCATTACTTTCTATCTATTACTCATAGCATGTGCCAATTACATTCCAAAGCATTAAATATTTATAGTTTTGCATATTCATCAACAAAGAGGAAATTGGACTTGATCCTGCCAGATGTTAACCAGGGATTAGACCCTTGTTTGATCCTTAAGGACCAAAAACTACTGTAATAAAAAAATCAGTCAACAACCAGTAAAACCGATTAAAACCTACCAAACGATTCAAATCAAGGTTCACCACCGTTGGTTAGCTGAAAAACGGAAAAAAAAACCAGCAAAGATGAACAAAGAAGAGATCGCATAAATCTAAATAAATCATACACATTAGTTAGAGGAAAAAAAGCTCTTTTCAAAAATCGAAAAGCAGAAAGAGCTGGAAAATAAGCATAGTTTAGGTTCATCAAAAGTTAGCTTTCTTTTTTTTTTTTCCTTTGATTAAGAACTAGAATGGTTTTACAAGTGGAGTGAGTGAGCTCCTGTGAAGTGTATGCAGAAGTGCAGAATTCAGAAGATGAAGCCTTTTTTCTCCGTTGGATGCTCTTCTCTTTGTTCTCCTATGTGACCTTTGTGTATTCTGCGAGGCTTTGAGTTTTGTGTTGAGGTGAGGAGGAGCGTGCAAATGTACAGGAGAAAATAACCAAGAATAAATGAGTGAAGCGGTGGGGGAGGGGGAGAGAGAGAGGGGGGAAGTAGTCATGAGAGTACATGTTTATCCTTTCAACATCATGGATTAAACTGCATTTAAGTGCCTCTTTGCGTCCGGATGTGTCTTACATTCGTAGGCTCATATTTATAATATTTCAGTTGAATCGATTAAACCTTGGTTGAACCAGTACCTTGACCAGTTTATGCTTGGTTTCGCTTTCTTCCTTGATATTCATAGACAGATCCACATATTTTTTATAAGATATAACTCTATCAATCTGAAAATAGATACGGGCATAAACATAAATATGAGTCAAACGATAGTGGCACACTAGCACAACAGGGAGCCATGAAGATAGTTCAAGACACACAAGAAATACCAAAAACAGAAAGTACGAAGACAGTCCACAATATCTTTAAGCATTTTTTTTTAAAGTTAATGTCCATTTTAGTTTTTGACTTTGTAAAACGTGAATTATGTTAATCATTTAGCTCATTTTTATTTAGCATTCTATCAATTAAATAATGATGTGTAACATTAAATGATACTTTAACATATCTTATATCATCTAAGTATAATTATATATAAAATGACTCATTTTAGTATTTAATATTATATAAAATAAGTCATTTAAATCTTCTTTTCAAGTCATAAATGATTTATTTTGTATAATTTCAAATAACAAAATAAGTCAATTTAAACTTCATTATACTTTAGATGACACATGTCATGTCAAGGTATTACTTAACGTTACAAATCTTTATTCAAAATGTTGAATAAAAGTGAGATGATGGACTAACTTGACCCATATTTTGTAATATTAAGAATTAATTTGTCTAATTTTAAAAGTTAGGGATTAAAATGACTCATGAATGTAAAGTCAGGAATTAAAATAAATATTACTTTTTTTATTGTATTTTTCCCCTAAGGTATCCACAATTACTAGCTGACTAATCCTTTCGAGACAAGAGCTCCCATAACATGGTGTTTAAATAATGGACTAATTTTTTTATTATTCAGCTAATTTCAAACTTGATGATTTAATCTTTTGGGAAAACAGGACTTACGGATTTGTTTATGACAACTGGACTATTTTCTTCTTTTATGTTTGTTTTATAGAATTTTGAGTTTACATATAAAATTAGAGGTCAAATTACAATATAAAAAAATAACAAAATATAAAATGCCATATTACAAGGATCACAAATAAAATATAAAATGTTGAGTTTACATTCATAATTTGAGTGTCATTTACTTGTTTTAAATATTAGAGATGTAAATAGAACAAAAAGCACATTTGCGACCAAATCATAATCATCTTGATAAAATGTGAAGGACATAAATGAAACTTCCCCTTTTTAATAATATGTTACACTAAAGATATATGTATATGATAAAAAATTAAATCACTATAAAATAATAAAAATGAATTATTACATATTATTTTTTAGGTCTTGTTTGGTGTATGAAATTGAGCCTATAATTGGAATTGGACATCCTGCATAAAACTATATAAATGTAAGATATGTTGTACACACATATAATAACAATAACAATAATAATAACAACAACAACAACAACAACAACAACAATAGTATACCTTTTGTTCATAACTATAATAAGTCCCCTTTATTAAAATAAATTTTTTATTAACTATAGTTTTTATTTATTATATATTTAATTAAATGATTTTAAATTAAAAATAATGAATATAAATTAATTATAAATTTTAAAATATTTATTATTTATAAAAAATACATTTCTATCTAACCATATTTCTTAAGAATTTAATTTTTTATATCCACAATCGTACTTTTATGGGAAAAGTACTTTTATACATATTTATCATATCCAAATAACGTTACTGTTATAAAAAGTACTTTTAGAATTATATCCAAATGTAAAACAAATTTATGCTTCTATTTAGGGGTCTAACTACTTCTAGTTCTGCTTTTGAAGAAGCAATTTTCTTATAAGCTTAACCAATTGGGGATATTGTTCCTCATAATATGTACTTTGTGGATCTGTCACTACTTCACCATTTGAGTATTCACCACTAGTGCCCATAGAATCATTTTAGTAACCCATTTTCCACCCTCCATCACCCATCTTATAACCTTAAATTTATGTTTAAATTCCTTGAAAAAATATGCATTGATTGAAAACTCCTTGCACAGTTTAACAAAATGATTAAGACAATCTCTACTCATTTTTTGTTCTCTTCTTTCAAAATGTAATCCGAAGTCATGTTTCTACACTTGTCTGTTCAATGGTACAACATTCTGGCCATTCATAATTAGGTTGAGGTTCTTAAGCCAATTCATGGTGATGTCAAAGCATTCTTTGACTTGTAGTAAATTGGATTACCATACACACAAGTAACAAGACCACAAGTGACTAGGTGTTGAGGTTTACCATCCTTTACTTGTATTTTTGTACTTGTTAACAAGAGTAAGAAAATGTTTCATACTTAATTATTGTTATCTAGAAGAATCATGGACAAAGTAAGTTTCTTTATATATATATGTGGACTATGGGGTTAAAAGAGAGTTATATTTGAATTCAAGAGATTACTATTGTTATGTTATTATTTTTTTATAAGTTACTTACAAGAACTACCAATTACATTCCATAAAACTATTAATTTCTTTGTAGTTTTGCATATTCATCAATGTATATACCATCATTTAAATATGTTTTAATTGGATTAGTTATCATTTATCACTTTTGGAGCTTACAAATGTATTGTTTGCAAAGACTAATATTATTATTTATTAATGACCTATGCCTTTTTTTTCAAAAAAAAAAGTTTAATTTTTTGCCCCATTTTCCAACAACACTATAGAAATATAGAGCTTTTGTCAAAATCTAACCCAGTTTGCATTGTGACTTGGTGCACAAGAGAAGTTGGCCTCCTAGCAAGTCTGCTAAAATTTTTACGAAAAATAGACAAGGTTTCTTTTCTTCCTTTTTTTTTAAACTTTTTTGCATTGAAAATTTTACAACAAACCAGCTAGCATAAATAGACCAAGTAAAGGCTCTTAGAGTCTTTCAATTAGTTCACAACACTAACAATAACACTGATATTATTTCATTCTAAGCTTATTATAAATATGTAATTCACAACGAGAGCTAACCTTCCCCATGGTTTATGGAGCAAATCTATAATATTTACAACCTAATTTTCAATGAAAACACTCACTAAAATCCAAGATGACCTTGATGAGGCCCACATAGACGAAAATGTCAAGTTTGCATAACTTCTAAACTCTTCAGAATTGAGATAAACTGCCCTAAGATCTATACTTAAATATGAAATAAGAAAGAAAATAGGGGTAAGTTCAACTGACTCATGAAGGGTAAATGGTGTATAGCATACGATGACAAGCCCTAATAGTAAACTATGGTAAATAAAAAATTAGGGATGACAAAAAACACCCATTGAAGTTACCATGGGGATTAATATAATGGGGATGAGAATGGCAACAAGTTTAGTCCCACGAGGACGAGGGTGGAATCCTTGTTTATTAAACAGCTGGAGGAATGAGGTTTCTTCCCTATGGAATATCGCCAATTCCTTATTTACAACTTATATATACGTAGAAAATGGAAGAATATAGAGATATTGAATTAGTATAATTCCAAAAGAATAAAAAATCTAAATATACAACATTAGCATAATTGCATAAAATATATATATGTAAAACATATTTCGACCAACTAAAAGCACATGTTGCATATACATAATTTTCATATATACTTCCACAAAATTGAAATTATAACTTCCATATATAGATAACAAAGTTGGGAGGATTCAAACTCAAAGATATTTTCAAGCAAAGATAATTTGGCTACAAACTCGTTGTATATATAGGTATTACACACGTTTCAAGCTAACAACTCTCCTACTAACTAGGGGTTCAAACCAAGAAGTCCAGGAGGCTAGCGTCAATGATTGCTAGTTGTTGTTTGTCTAAAATTCCCCCACAAAATACCAATAAGACTAAGAAATACAAACACAAAATGCAATTCTTAGAACAAAACATGAATACGAAATGTCTCAAAACAAAATGTGCTATGCGTTGTTTACAATCAAAGAAAACTTTAAAAGAAAACCTAATATTCCTCATCAAATATCAGTTTTATAAATCATCATAAGGTTAAGGGATTATTTTACCATACTAAAGTCCTTATTCAATCCTCAAATAAATCCATTTCCTTACAATCAGAATTCAAAATACCAATAAGGCTTAGAGTCAACGATCGTAGTTGCTTTTCTAAGATTCCTCCCACAAAATACTAAAAGGCTAAGAAATACAAACATGAAATACAATTCTCAGAACAAAACATGAATATGAAATATCTCAAAATAAAATGTGCTAAGCATTGTATACAATCAAAGAAAACTTTAAAAGAAGACCTAATATTCCTCATCAAATATCAGTTTTATAAATCATCATAAGGTGAAGGGCTTACTTTACCATTCTAAAGTCCTTATTCAATCCTCAAATAAATCCATTTCCTTACAATTAGAATTCAAAATATAAAAACACATCTCATTATGTATATATAATCATCAAATATCCAAGTTCAAAGATTAGAAAAACAAATTAAATCAATATATAAAATAGTTGAAATCCGTCAATTTCATTATTCAAGTTCATAAAATCAATATGATTCAACTTCTGAATTGCTCTTGTGAAGACGTTGTTCTCATTAAAGCTAAATCAATGGAGGGTCCTGTCCCTCATAACTTGTACTTTGTGGATCCGTCGCTCCTTTACCACTTGAGTATCCACCATTGGCGACGCCTTCAGCTATGTTCTCAAGAACCCATTGTCCATTTCTCCACTTTCTTCGTGACATACTTCCTAAATCTTTTCTTTATAAGTTTCCTGAAATAACCTTTATCGATTGAAAACTCCTTGCATGGTTTAACCAAATGATCAAGACAATCTCTATTAATTTTTGCTCTCTCTTCTTTCAAAATGTAATTTGAAGTTTCATTTCTACATTTGTCCTTAGCACAGTGGTGCAACGTTCTGATGGTTCATAATCAGGTTGAGGTTCTGGTGCCAACTCATGGTGATGCCAATGCATTCTTTGACATGTAGTAACTTGAACTATTGTACACACAAATAATAAGGTCACGAGTGACTGATGTTGAGGTCCACCATCCTTTAATTTACTTAAATTTTTGTACTTTTTGGCAAGATCAAGACAATGCTTCAGACTTAATTGTTCATTGTTATCTTGAAGAACCATGGACAAAGTAAGCTTCTTCATACGTATATTTATATATGAGGACTATGAGGCTAGAAGAGAGAGTTATTGTTGAATTCAATAGATTACTATTGTTATGTTATTACTTCTTTATTAGTTACGTTCAAAGTGCCAATAACATTCCGTAAAACTATTAATGTCTTTGTAGTTTTTCATATTCATCTATGTATCTATTATTATTTAAGTATGCCTTAATTGGATTATGTTATCCTTTATCACTTTTGGAGTTTACAAATGTGCGTTTTGCAAAGACCAGGACTACTATTTATTAATGGCTTAGGCCTTTTAAAAAAAAATTGATTTTTTGGTCCATTTTTTAACAACACTATAGAAATATAATATATATTTTTTGTGCAAAATTATTAGTAAATGTATAAGAATACAGGGGTTTTGTCACAATCCAACCTAGGTCACATTGTGATCAGGACACAAAAGAAGCTTGGCTTGGCCTCCTTATAAGCCCTAAAATTTTCATGAAGAATGGATGGTTTCTTCTATTTTTTTTTTGACTTTTCTATATTGAAAACTTGTACACAAACCAACTAGCATACATAGACCAAGTAGAGGCTCTTAAAGTCTCTTAACCGATTCATAACACCAACAAAACACTGGTATTCTTTCATTCTAAACTTATTGTAAGTAGATAATTCACATTGAGAACTAACGCTCTGGATGGTTTAATTTATGGAGCAAATCTAGAATATCTACAACTTATTTTTCAATCAAAACCTTAATTAGAATACAAGATGACCTTGATGAGACCTATATAGATGAATGTGTCAAGTTTGCATAACTTCTAAACTCTTCAAAATTGAGATGAACCCTAAAGACCTATACTTAAATCTGAAATAGGAAAGAAGTGAAGGGTGAGTTACTGACTTTATGAAGGGAAAATAGTCTTTAACATATGATGACAAGCCCTAATAGTAAACTATAGTATATACAAAATTAGGGATGATAAAAAGACTCGCTAAAAGGATACTCATAGTGATTGCCTGTAATAGGGATGAGAATGAGGACAAGTTTGGTCCTCAGAGATGAGAATAGAATACTCATTTATTAAATGGTGTGGGGATAGGGAATGAGGTCTATTTCCCATGGACTTCTACCAATTCCCCATTTATATGTGTCACAATGTCCCAGAAGGCCCCACGATGAGAACGACAATCAATTTAAGAAAATAAGTGTCACCACCAATTTTAATTATGGTTAAAATTAGAAAACCTTTTGATTTGTAAAAAACTTGTTTTTTAAAAGATTTGAATCTGGAGTCTATTTATGATTAGGAAATAGGTGAAACTTAATCCTATTACACCTCTAATACATCCATATAAATATGGTTTTCCTAGAGCTCATTATGCAAATTTATTTATAACTTTAACATATTTATTTTTCCCAAAAACTATAACAATTATATATCTACAAAAAAGAAATAAGAGAAAATTTATAATAAAAATTAAAGGATAAATTTTAAGAAAAAATGATTTTGGCTAGACGTTATTGATTTGGTTGATGTATCCTCTGATGCAATGAGGAACTCAAAGTCACATCGTTCTTGTAGAAAATAAGTATGTGTTAATGGATTTTAATTAAAAGAGGAAAAAAGTATTGGTTGATTTTTTTTTCATTTTTGAAGAGATTTGACTCAAAGAGATTTTTGATAAAATCTACTCTTGCACAAGATCCAATTTGATACTAGGCTACTCAATAAATTCTTACAATTCAACTTTATATGAAGGAGGCATCCACCTCTCGATCATGTTGCACAGATAAAAAGGAAATATTTTTGTTTTTATGTTTTTATTTTGAAAGATATTTTTGTTTATACCCACTAAAATCATAAGACTCCTAAAAACAAGTTAACTCCAAACAAAAAATTGCCCAGCCTAAAAACTTAAAAAAAAACTTAAAAGAATTCTGAAAAAAAAAATAAACGAAAAGCCCAAACCTTTGGAAACCAGAAAACAAAAACAAATACATGGACTAACTGAAAAAATGAAATGGGAAAAAAAGCCAAAAGAAAGACTTAGATTTTGACCCAAAACATAAATCCCTAAACCTAATTCATAGTCTCAAGGAAGAGAAAACAAAACTGAACATTAAAGGTCAAGGTATTGGTTCAAAGGTTTAGAGGTCCAACCATTTACGGATTCAACTGGACTATAATAAAAAACATATGTAAATATATACATATGATTAATTAGAGTATAAATAAATATATTAAATCATTATTATTAACATAATCAACAAAAAATCATTAACATTAACATAATCAACAAAAAATATATTCATAGGTCTATAGAAATAAACATAATCCATATGAAATTTCTCTAGTCTAAGTCACAACATGGTCACAAAGCATTTGAAAACAATATTTGTTAGTGACCAGCGAGGTTTATAGTGAGTAGCCTTGAATGATGGAAAAAAGAATTACAACCCAATAATTTTTGTTAGTGCTCTTCTTTGATTATATATATATATTTTGCTCTGACTACCATAAGATATTAGTATTTAAGCTTTAAAAAAATTCTTAAAAAAAAAATCAAACCAGTCAGACTAGTTCAATTCGCTTTCCCTGGTTTAACCTTCTTGATTTTGACGGTTTTGACTTTCCCCGATTTTTAGAGCTTAATTGGACCTGTTAGGTGATCGGTTCCGATCGATTCGGTTGGTCCAATTTTCTCTTCCATGCCAAATTTAGATCCTGCAACATAGAAAATAAAAGGGAGAGAGGGTAATGCCGGCAGGTGGTGGATAGTGCTAGGTAGAGGAGGTAGCAAGCGAGTTGACAACGGAGGAAGAGGCTTCATTGCAATACTTTCCGATGCGCGGGCTCTGTCAAGTACTACTATCATGGGCACGGTTGAACACAATTGTCGTGAGGTCCTGAGGTGGTGCTGGGTAGGAGTCGTGATAGTGATTCCAAATGGAACTTTGTGATGGTAGTGTTGCCTCGCAGTGCAAGTCGGTGGATCCACGACATCTATAGTAGTAGTGGGCGGGAGTAGCAACAGCAACGACATCAATTGGCGCTGAGGTCGCAACCTCTAGGTGCTTCGCGTGGTGACTCAAAGGGTGGTAGTTGTGATGGTGCTTTGAGTGTTGGTGATGGTTGATGGCCAATCTTTTTTTTTTTTTTTTTGTTTCATAGTTGAATGGTGCTAGTGTTAGAGCTAATGAAAAAAGAAAAAAGGAAACCTATTTTTGGTATTGTTGCCTCTGCCTTCTTCTTTCTTTTGATGCTGCTTTTTGTGTATTGTTGCCGATTTCTTATGTGTATTTGCCAAGTTTCTTGATGCCTTGCATTGATGACTGACACCATTATATACACACCCTAATAGTTTATTGTTTCCTTCTATTTTTATGCAAATTATGGATTTGATTGGGATTACAACTTTAATTTAGGAACATTTGATTCTGATCGTGTAATTATCCCTTAATTCTCAATAAATTTACCTTCAACCTAGCATTCCCTTCTGATATTTTTTGCTTCTTTCCTTTTTCGTCTTCTTCCTTTTTTTTTTTTACTCTTTTTATTGAACGAAAAAATTAAATGAAAAGGCATAAACAAATAACAAAGACTAATGGGCTGGAACTTGAAATAAAGGGATTAGATTAGGCTAACACAATCTTTTTTTTAATTTTTTTGTACTCGGACAAAATATAGTGTTCATGGTTGCCCCCTCTTTACTTGGTTCTTACTAGAAAATATAAAAACTACAGTTTTTGATATTTTCTTTGTAAGGAATAAGTAAAGATATGAACACATATTTTGGCTGAAATGATGAGGATACATGACGAGGAGGGGTGCAAGTACAAGATTAGTGATGATTGATGATAAGGTGAGTGCACAATGGTGATGCTAGATTTGTGATGATGATGTTGAATAGATGGTGCCGATGATGAGTGTATGATGACAATTAATGCATGATGATAATGATGAATACATGGCATTGATGAAAAGGGCATGATTAATGTAATATGGTTAAAGGAATGATGCCAAATGACTTAACGAGCACAATGCTAATGTTAGGTTAAAAATGACGTGCGAGTGGAGACTAAATGCATGTAGAATTTGAATGCGTGTGAAATTAAACGCATGTGAAATTAAAGACTTGTGAACATAAAATTTGTGACAGTAAATGCATGTGAAACTTAAAGACATGTGAGAGCAAAATTTGTGAAAATAAACACATGTGAATCTTAAAGACGCGTGAAAGTAAAATTTGTGAATAAATGCATGCGAAATTAAAAATATGTGAAAGTAAATACATATGAAAATTAAATGATCATAATGAAAAAAAAGTATGCAAAAGAGTAAATGCTTTGCAATGCTGAAAAGTATGTGAAAGTAAATGTTGTACAATGCTAAAAGTAATGTGAAAATATGAGCAAGTGAATGCTTTGTAGTGTGAACGAAGGAAATGACTTGCAAAGATTGTAGGAAATGCCATGATAAATGAAAATGAATTATTTGTGAATGCTTGCTCATAAGATGTGATATTTATAAAATGCAATAGTACAAAAAAGCAAATGCCTAAGGATGATTATGCAATGATAATATGATGAATAATGTAGTGACTATGATAACTGATGCAAAAGATGAATGCTCTAACATGATGAGATAACTCCACAAAGAGATAAGGTAAAAAGAATAAATTACCTCACTTTATAGCACAAGAAATGTTGATGGTATGATGATATGTCCTAATAAAACCTGAATGATATGTTGATGATAAAACCCAGGTGATTGAATGATGATAAATTTGCCCCAATTTATGGTGCCCAAGCACTACCCTTTTCTTTTTGGGAAAATATTTGTTTGATCCAATTTTTTCTCAAAGAGCCGTTAAATCTGATTTTTTTTGTGACTTTAGCTTTGTCATTTTTGTTCAACTCCCCATTGATTTCTGTTTTAGATCTTCACCTTGTCATGCTTTGGAATTTTGATGTGCTGATCTTTGATTGAGCAAGCGTCATTCTTTTCTTTACTTTTTCTCTTTCTCTTTTTTTGCCCAGACTGGTTTTCCGAAGTTTCAATCTACGAGATTTTCAATTTTTTTTTTTTTTCGTTTTGTGTTTCCTCTAAGTTTTGCCTAGATCACTTTTGTGAGTTTTTGATCTGCGAGTTCTTTTAACGGACCTTGATTTGGCTTGTTAGCTAATGTATTGATTATGCCTGATAAAGGTTTAATAATGGAGGAAAGAGAGGATAGAGATGACATCGAGGTTAGAATGAAGGGATTGAATTTGAAAGTGCATGATATTTACAGGGCACAAATAAGGTAAGAATGAGGTGTGAGGAATATGCAATGCAGATTTCATTTGATTACCCATTTCATTGATTGTTTGACTACTCTTAACTAGAATTCATCATCAAGATTAGAATCTATTGCTATGTTACAAATATACCTTGGATTGTTGGTTCTTCATTTTTTTGTGAGGATGACTTTTGTCTGATCAATGAGCATTTAATTGTCCTAGCTTGGCATCGTTCATAGGCTCCATTTTTGCCTGATTCCGAAGTGACAACCCATTCTTAAACTCCCTTTGACTTTTCAATCTAGTTTGCACTTTGGTCTAACTTTTGCCTAACTCCATTTTGGCTTTTCAGTCTAGTGAACTTTTGTTTGTTTGTTTGTTTTTTTTTTTTTTTTGCTTCTAACTTTTGCCTAAATTCTTTTTTTCTTTTTAGAGTTTCTATCTAGCGAGCATTTTCCTTATCTTGTGTGTCTCCTAATCAAACACTACACTTGAATTGACTAGCTTTACCAGTTCTTCATATGAAATGAATCTTTGCAGTGTGTGGTTTTTCTTAGTTCGGTGCTTGTGACTGATGCCAAAATGTTTGAGACCAAATGCTTAATCACCTTCTGTTATGTTTGTTCTTAGCAGGATTGATGCTGATCACTTTTAACCTTTTGGACATTACAGATTTCATACCAATAATTTACAATTACCCTATTTGATGGTTTGAACCAGAGTGTTTCAAGTGGCATTTTACTCTTTGGACATCAGCTTGCTTGACCTTTTTTCCACTAAGTTTAGTAGCAGGGCATGTTGTTTGCATAGCTTTAGACCCTCATCAAGATCATGATCATTCATATCCATTGTAACACAAGAATCAATTTGTGGGTTCTCATAATTATCAGCATGGGGTGAAGATGTTTGAAAGCAAAAAAAAAAAAAAACTAAAAGAAAGCAAGAATGTATGGATAAAAGATGGAATACAGTGTGTTAGAAGAAACATGTGCAATCATTTTATTATTTCAAAAGCTTAAAATACAATTTGAGGCCATAAAAGCCAGTAGTTCATTGCTCAAGTTCAAGTCAAGTCATGATTCCTATTCTTATTACCTAATGTCTTTTCATCAAAAGGAAATTCACTTCATATTTTTCAAAGCTTTGTTGAACTCATCAATATCAAGCTTCAAAGCCAGGAATGACTTTTTCAACTCTTCTCTTTAGGGTTTCTTAGACCATTTCTTTCCCATCCCACTTTCTTCGGCCTTCACTATCCTCTTTTTTTTTTCTTTTCTCTCTTATTTTTTCCTTTTGTCTTTTTTCCTCCTTTTCGGTTAGCTCATTACTCTCAATATGTAATACCTTAGTTTCAATAAAAAAGTTAGAAAATTATTTTTTTTCCTAGAAAAGGGTGCCAGTCACCCTTCCCTGATCGGGTCTTGGATTTCACTAAGTCTGGACCCTACATGTCCTTGGAAGGCTATATGATAGAATTACATCCATGAGATTAAAAGTCTCGGTAATTGTTCCCAAAAGGAAAATAAGTTAAAGAATGAATTTTAATGAATTCTATGAAACCTTTAAACATTTCATTTTAAGCCACAAGTTTATAAAATCATAAGAATTCTCCAATTTGAACTAAAACCTAAAATTTGGATTTTGATTTGTTGGGATTTTGATTTTTCTGATATTTTATTTGAATCCAAATGAAGGGTATTTCCTTATTTACATTTATGTTTTAAAGTTAATGTCCTACATTAACTTAAAATTAATAAATGTAAATAAGTGCATTCTGGCGCCCAGCGGTCATAGAACATAAGGTGGTGCAAGTGCAGATTTTATGCTCTCGAGTGAGCATTAGCGATCGACAGTTTTATAAAAACCCCCATTTCAAGGTCTAGACCATTCAAAACACGATTTTCATCCCCCAAAACTCGAGAAACTTCAACCCCAACCTAGCTCTCACCCAAATCTCCATTTTCTCTCATTTCTTTCAAGTTTATTCTAGATTTTTCCACCTTCCAAGCTCTAAGGTATGCTCTATCATGGATTATGCTCCTTTTCTTTTAAGATTCCTTTGTTTTTGAGGGGTTGGCATAAAGAACTTCATGGTTCTTAAGGAAGTGAGGTTTTTCATGGTGATTAGAGTTGTATCTATGCAAATAGGAAGTGTTAGGGGTTAATCTAGAGCTCCATTGGTTCTATGGAGATAGAGTGCCATTTCCGCTTCCTAAGATTCTGGTGTTAATCCTTCATATTTACCCTCCAAGATGGAGGTTCGCATCTATAATCTCTATGTTATGTATTAAAATTATTTTCATAAAGATATCATTTACTGCTTGATTTTAGAGATTTCTACAAAGAAGTTTGAGGTTTTGGTTTGTATGTTTTAGAACTCCTGATTTTAGAGCATGAACCTGTTTTTGATAAAACTCATGAGGCCATGTTTGCTATACTAATTTTATATAGAACTGATGATATATGTAACTGTTAGGACTTTTATGATTGTTTGACTAAATTCTGGCAAAGGTTTATGTATATAATATAGTTTATAACTAGATATGAAGTTTAGAGAAGAGATTTGAATTATGGTCTTAAACCCTATTATTTTAAAGTATGATGTTGAGTTTTCTAATTTATGAAGAACATGATAGTTGGGATGTAAATTAGAATTTCAATTAAAAGGTTTTAAGGATTTTTAGATTTAGATGAATTTATTTAATTAGTTTAACTAGTAGCTATAGAGGAACACCCAGTGAGTTAATGGATGGAATTGATCGTTAACCTTGGTACCAAGTTATCCCTAAAGGACAATCTCAAAGAGTAGAGAGAGAATGAAACCTATTTAGGTGTCTGAAATTCGATTTTTAGGAACCATAGAGCAAAGAAATCGGTTCTTAGGAACCACAAGCGAGAGAAACTATTTCTCTAGGAGCTCCTGCACTATAAGTTTATATGATTTCAAACTAGATAGTAGTTAAGAAAAACATTTTTTTATGAGTTTATGGAATCATGATTTGGATACATGCATATATATATAAACTTATACATAACCTTTGAGTATTAATGATGTTATTATGATTCTATGCATTATTTTTTTGGTGTCCCATGGAAAGGGGTTTCAGGTGAGGACTCACTCACTAGTTTTAAATAAAAACTCACCGCTCTCCTTTTCTTCTATTCCAGATACAATAGTTGCTACAAGTTTCTCACAGCCTCCTTTTTCCCCGTAGTAGAGTTCAGCTAGTAAGTTTCACTTTAGTGAATCATTCTTATCTTGTTTAGTGCTCCAGGTATAATGCAGGCAAGATCTTGGCCATAGAGCATGTTTTGCATATCATCCTATAAGATTCATTTGTATTAGTTTCATGGTTGTTTATGAAACAGAGCACACTTGTATTATATATCTTGTAATATGATCTATGGACTTTGAACTTAAATTATGTGACATTATTTATAATTATTTATGGATTTTACAAGGGCATGTGATTGTATGTAGAAAAAGAGAAATTTTCTATTTTTCATGGATTTTATGAACAAAGCATACATGTAGAAGTAATCAAGGTCACGAGGCTTATGTGAGAATGAGATTTTCTCACGTGGTCACGTTCCTAGATCGGGTCGTGACACAACATAATCTCTTGGATTAAACATAATTTCTCTTGGATGAGCAATGTTTAGATACAAATGATACATTTTGTTTTACAAATTGAAATGCTACCTATATGATGCATGAAAGATGCATATTGGATGAATTTTTTTCTCTTATATGCGTACTATGCCTATTGAATAATTTGGGAAGAATATGAATGTTTTTTTTAAGCTTATTGATGCATTTTGTCATTTGTGGGAAAAATGTTGATGCAAAATAAGGAATGGATAGATCAGAGATGAGAATACATGTTTGATGCCTCTTTTTTTGGTATGCTATTATGAGTGACAAAAAAAATGCATGAATGCATGTTGGATGACTTATTTTTGTATAAAAGACAATGTTATGCATGATTTTTCTTTTATGTTTATGTCATGAATACATGTCAATTTTTTTTATGGATGTAGCTTGATGTATGAAAAGAATACATGTCAAATGATTTTTTTTCTTTATTTTGTTTGGATATGGACTGTGGATGAGAAAGAAAATGTGTGTATGAAGGCATGCCATTTTTTTTTTTTAGATGGATGTGGACTATGCATGTATGCACGAATGCAAGTCAAATGTTTTTTTGTTGTTGTTGTGGATATGGACTATGCGTGAAAGGAAATATATGCATAAATGTATGCCAAATTTGTAGGTAAAAACCCACACAAAAGGGGGTTGAATCGTGTGTCTTCTTAGATCCTGAAAACCTAATCAAAGTATTATCAAGTTGTGAGCTTGAAGTGCAGCGGAAGCAGCATTAGAGATGTTAGAAAGTGAGCTTTCTAAACTAGTAAAGTTAGCTAAACATGTAAAAGAAAGTTTTCCAAGAAAAACACAGAAAATATGCTAAACGCATAAACAAATAAAAGACGAAGGAGAAAAGAAAGATCCTACCGAAAATTTATATTGGTTCGCCAACCTCCTACATTCTTCAACAATAGTTGAGTTCCACTAAACCTTTCTTAGGCCAGAGAAAGAACAATGATAGTCTTTACAATAGTTTTCCCAAACTCTCACCATGACCAAGACAACCCCTACTATCACAAAGCTCTCACTAGTGACCAGGAAGACAACCCTCCTGTCACAAACCAAGTAGTTATTAACCAGCCTCTTTAAGCTGAATCAAGTAGTTATTCATCATCCTCTTCAAACTAAACCAAGTAGTCTTTGACCAGCCTTTTCCAGCTAAACTGAGACTAGTAAACACCTTTACTGTTATGTTGCAAGTAGTCTTTGACTAGCCTCTTCAAGCTAAGCTTACACCGATCACTACTGGATCGAGAATACAAAGGTTTGTGTTTGGGTTTGCAACTCAAACTAACCTAAACTCAAGTTTCTTTAAGATTTACAAAGAAAGATCTGAGAAATACTTGAATGACTTCTTTCTAAGTATTCTTCCTTGGAAAACGTATGAACACTAAAGGAATGTAGAAAGAAGGCTTTTACAACGAAAGGAAATGATTACTAGATATAATGAAATTTACAAGCAGATGAAGAGAAATTTGTACAGAGTTTTTGCTCTTTATGTAGCATCAATAATATATTTTTGAAAGCATAACATCTCTATTTATAGATGGTCTTCCTTGTGACTGTTGCCCTTGATCAAATCTCCAAGTGACACGTGTTGATCATCCATTGGTGTCTTGGAAAAATAGTCTAGAAGAGTAGTTTGTCTGTTGTTAGAGCTATTGTAGAAGTCGTTCAGGATTGAGTTTTTTTATGCTACTTCAGAAACTACTTTTACTTTTTGAACGTGATTTCTGAACTCTTTCTTCTAGAAGCTAAGGTAGTTAACCACGGTGGCAAAAAAGATGACATACCAGTTAGTCACTGGGTTTTTGACTTTTAAATTCAAATTTGAATTTAAAAAATTCTCTCCGTTTCTTGTAGAGCGCACAATATCATTGTAAGCGAGTGTGATGATTAAAGATAGTAGAACACTTTGGCTTTAGTGTTTGATAGATATCTTCATTTCAGTTGTATTTTCTGAAGTGTCGTCCTACTTTCTAAAGTCTAGATCTTGATTTCTTGTACCGATTGCTTTTCTTCAAATTGTTAGGCATTTTAAGCTCGTATTTAGACATAATTATCACTTTCATTTTGTTCATATCTCTTAAAATAGGATAAATCACGCTTGCACATGTAAAGTGAAATTATTCTCGCTTAAACAAGCCTTATTATGCCAACGATAGAACTTGTCACTACTCCAAGAAACTCAAGATAAATATTAGTCATTCTTCAAAGTATTTTCTGTAGATTGGTTTTGATGTCATTCAAAACATATTGCCTTAAAGCTTTCTAAAGAGTTCTAGAGCTAACAAAATTTTTTTTGTATAGATGTGGACTATGCATGACAGAAAATATATGAATGCATGCTATGCATGAAAGCATGCCCTTTTTTAATGAATACATGAAAATGCATGCCAAATGATTTTTTTTGTTTTTGTTTTTTTTTGCATATGGATGTTATTAATGTGATGTGACTATGGATGAATGAGCGATAAAGGTGAGCTTTGCATGACATTTTTATTGTGATAGAGAGTGAAGAAAAGTAAATGTATGCTAAATGAGAAAATTTTTTTTGCATGAGATGATAAAAAGAAAATGGATGCTCCTTTGTGTCCTAAAAGAGTGAAACCTAGAGGACGGATGTTTAGCCGCTAGGTTCATTCTATTAGTGCTTTGGGACAGGTCTAGACATCTAAAGGCCATGATCCTAGACTGCCCATATCTATAAGATAAGACCCTAGTTCATAAAAGGATCACAAATAGGATGAACCCTCTTAATATGACCAATCCATGATACCAGGAACAATCTGGGCGGTGTCCCGCCAAATGCCAAGTGGGCATGAAGGCCTTTAGTGATAATGTTGGAACCCCACCTAATCCTAAGGTTGCATAAGCTCAGGTATAGAGCCAAAAAATGTGTATGAGATAGTGATGGTGCACTGTGTGTAAGGAGCATACTTATTCCTTCAAGACAAAAGCTCAAACAATATATATATATACAAAAAAAGGTCATCTACCTTAAGGTTTGAATGACAAATATTTACAGGTAAAATAAATGATCATGTACAAATAAATAAGAGGAAGACATTTATTTACAAAAATAGAAAACAAATGTAGTATGCGTTAGCTCTAAACCTTTCAGAGAGCTTCAACGCTTAAGGTTTTGCATGACAAGAAAGTAAATTTTGTTAAAATATTTGAAGAAAGGACTAATTTTTCACTTGAGTTTCTACAACGTTTCAGGACCATTCTCGTAGACATATTAGTTCAATCAACGAGTCAATTTTTTCATAATGTCATGTTTTAATGTGATCTTAATCTCATTTAAAGAGATTAGAACTTAAATTATGTGAAAAATAGCTTTGAGAATGAACATGTGTATGTTGATACACAAGAAAGGATTTTTGAGTTTAGAAACCTAGTCCAAATCTTTAGAAAATAGTTCACACATTTAGAAAGTGCTGATCAAAGAGGAAATCCATCATTTTTCTGAAGCTAGTTGTGAAAGCGGTCTCAATCTCAACAAGAAAATTCCTATTAAGCTTAGATTGAAGAAATGATGATCAAAGAGAAGTTCATAAATTGAAAGCGCCTATCAGAAAGCGTGCGTAATCAAACTGCACTCTTTCCAGAAAAGGAGGAAAAATTTAAAATTCAAAATAAAGTCAACACCCAAAAAGGGCTAACAGTGGTATCTCACTTTTTTGCTTGGTCAACCATCCTAACTTCTAGAAGAATAAGATTAGAAACCATAGTCATAAAGTAAAATGTAGTTTCTGAAGTATCACTTAGAAACCACTTATTTGACAATGATCTCTGCACCTGCAAAAAGTAGCCCTGACATAGTCAAGCTATTCTTCTAGATGGCTTTTCCAGGACACAAAAAGCAGATCTACATGTGTCAAGTGCAAGCAAAGTCAAGGGGCAATGTTTTGATTTGAAGATCAAGTATAAAAAGTGTCAAGTGCTTACAACTCAAGACTTTTGCGAGATTATTGACAGATTTGGAAACGAAATTCCTTCCTCTTATTCTTTTGAAAATCATATTACATCTTGTAACTAGTTTTTGTCTTTGTATAAAATCTTCTTTCTAGTTTTGATTAGATAATACATTCTTCCTAGGAAGAATAGTTTGGAAAGAAGTCACTCAAAGTTTTAGAACTTATATTGTTTCATTTCAGAAAAACTTGAGTGTTTGTTTGTTGGAGAGAACTAGCCTTAAACAAATCATTGTACCCTAATCTGATAGTGATCATTGTGAAGTTAGTTTAGAGAGGCTAGTCAAAGACTATTTGGAAGTGATAATAAAAGTTGAGTTACTTACTAGTCATGAGAATAGCTTGAGAAGGCTATACAAAGACTATCGTTCTTTCTGGGTTGAGAAAAGGAATTAGTGGAACTCAATAAGTTGTTGAGAACTGGATATAGAAAATATTGGCCGAACTAGTATAAAAACTCACTGTAGGTATCTCTCTAATCCTTTTATCTCTTTTATATTCTGCATTTGAGATTTATAGTTTTATATTTTTGAAAATATATTTTATATTCTTATGGAAGAAATTTCAGGAACTAAAGATGCTCCCTCCACCTCTAGAGAAGTTCCCAGGAGTAGATGGATGGAGCAACATAAAGCAAGAGTTTAGTTAAACTCCAAGGCTAAATACCTACTTACCTGTGCCCTTAGCAAGGCTAAATATGATAAAATTATTGTTTATGACACAACAAATGAAATCTGGGACAAACTCTACATGCTACATGAAGGAACAAATCAGGTCAAGGACACCAAGATCAGCATGTTGATCCATTAATATGCAATGTTCAAAATCACTGAACAAGAAAGTATTGATGATATGACCACCAGGTTCATGCACATTGTGAACCAACTCAGGGTTCTGGGTAAAAGATACTCAAACTCTGAGATGGTGAGAAAAATCTTGAGTAGCCTGCCTACAAAATGGCTTCTCAAGGTCAGGTCATCACTGAAGCTAAGGACCTTTAAACTCTTAGCTTGGATGCCTTCATTAGGTCCTTTAAAACCCATGAAGTGGTACTTTCAGAAATAAGCCATGAAGAAAAATAAATCTATTACCTTAAAGTCATTTCACAAGAAGCAAATTAAGAATAAGGCAATAAAAGCTTTTGAAACTTTAGAAAAAGAAGAAGACTTAGAAGAGGAGTCTGAAAAAGAAGGTGCAGAGATCTCCATGCTAGTGAGAAAGATGTCCAAAACTTGAAAAAGCATAATAAAGAAAAGGAAGGACTTCAACCTTAGAAAGGACTGAAAAGGTATGACTGCTATAATTGTGGAGAGAAGAGACATTACAAGATTGATTATCCCAAACTTAAAAGTCAACAAGAAGTTCCCTTCCAAGAAAAAGGGAATGCTGGCCATTTGGAATAACTTAGAAGAAGAAAAGGAAGGATCGAAAAGCTAGAACGAGCTTGAAGATATGGAAAATTTGTGCTTCATGGCTGACTATACTTAGAAGGAGAAATAGAGGTAAATAAGCCCTCTAAATCCATTCTCTCTTAAGATGAATAGTTAGTTTTATATGATGAGTTGCTTGAAAACTCTAGATCCTATCCTCTCACCACTTCTCTCAAGAAGAACCATCAGAAGACCATTTTAGAACTTGAGGGAGTAAAAATAGATTTTGAGAACATAAAGTTTGAGAAAGAAGAAATACAAGGAGAAAATAATTTTTTAAACATAAAATTTAAGTCCTTATAAAGCTGAAATTTCTGACATAAGAAAACTCAAAAAGTAATTTTTTAACTTGAAATAACTTCAAAGCTTCTCAAATTTGATTTAGAAAATATGGTAAGTGGCTACGAAATTTTGATTTGGTAATTGGTGGTCAGAGACCATATTTTAGAAAACAGGATTAGGGTATGTGAGTTTAATGGATAAGAGCAGTAAAGCAACCTCATCAAAGAAAATTAAGAAGAAAATATCCTGTAATTTCTGTCATAAAGGGCACCCTTGTGACAAATGTTTTATGAGAAGAAAAGCCATGAAACAAGTTGGAAAACCACCCCCAAAGAAAACTAACCCAAAAAAACCCAAGAAAATATAGATACCTAAAATAAAAATTGTCTTTGTTCCAGGTGTGTCTTGAGAACGCACGTTGAGAACGATACAAAGTAGTTCATAGATAGTCACTACTCTAGACACATGTTAGGAAGCAGAAGATGGTTTAGAAATTGAAGCCAAAGAATTTAGGTTTTGTAAAATTTGCTGATGGAGGCAAAGCCAAAGTCACAGGCATTGAAAATGTTAGTAAGGATGATTTTCACCAAATCTCTTATGTTTTAATAGTTGATGGTCTAGCTCGTAACTAGTCGAGCATTAACTAATTTTGTGATCAATGCTTTAATGTCTAGTTTAATGCCAAGGCATGCCATGTAATGAATCATACTTCTAGACAAGTTATTTTATCTGCAAGAAACATGATAACACTTATGTGTTATTCTTAGATGACTTTCTAGATCAAGATGTAAAATATCTTGTATCCTTCGTAGATGATAAGTGGTTGTGTGTGATATCCCAAATACAAAATTTATTGGTATGTGAATTATTATTATTATTATTATTCCAAAAATTAACAATGTATGCAAGTGTTAATGTAAGATCATGTTGGTAGTTCAACACAAGATATATATATATATATATATATATATATATATATATATATATATAGCGTTAAATGTGGAACGAGAAGTAGTATCACGTGCGATACATGGAGCTTGCTATTGGGGTTTATATTTTTATATTCCTAGTATATATTTGGCATATCATAATACTCTTAAACAATTTTCTAATAATCCTAGCCGTCCAAGGATTTTTCCTTAGAGAGAAAATGTGATTTCTTTCAATTTTCTCCAATTAATCTCTTCCAGTAAGTGATTTTCATAGAATTTAGCTAGTGTCTTCCCTTTTTTGTCTAGTTGATGAGTTTGGCCACTATCAAGCATGGTTTTCTTGCAACATTCTTCCTCCCTAACATTCGAAATTCATTCTTGGCACAATGTCAAATTGTTTATGGTTTCATTATAATGTATGGCGGTTGCCGGTGCCAATCTTACTCCTTAGAGTTAAGTTGCTAGTGGAAACACACTTTCGGCTACCAATGATGAATGGGTTTAAGCTCATAGTCATACTTTTGGTCATTACTAGTATTTCCCAAGTATTATATAAATTGTTTATGAAATTCCAAAATGATCTATGCCAAGAAAATACGCTTTCATGAATTATAGAAATTTTAGAAAATTATTGTTTTGCAGTTACAATGAGAAATATTATTTTAGAAAACTCATGGGACTATGTTCGATGTATGTATGCTTTAGAAATATTTATTAGTTGGAAAAATTACATGAATCCAAGTTTAGTATGAACAATAAGAACAATGAATTATTTTAGATATTAGCTTTTAGCTAATAAGTAGTGAGAAATAGAACAACAAGTTAATGGCTTGGGATTGATTGTTAATCTTGGTACCAAGTGGTCCGCCAAAGGACTAGCTTACCAGTAAAAACCCAGTGTGGTGTCCATTTATAGGATCTAGTTATGTGCCCATCAGTTTAGCCATTGATTAGTTTCAATATCAAGTCAGTTATTTATATATAGTGCATCTCCTATTTATCTACTAGTTATTACCATGGATTCAGTTGAATCATTGTTTCTAGTAAGTTATATATATTTAAATATAAAAATATTTTATATCAACTGCATGTATATTTTATGTATTATTCTTGTTGTCCTATGTGGGTTGTGAGTGGAGACTCACTTACTAAGTTTTAATGAACTCACCCATCTTTTTCCTCCCTCAGATTCAGCTACATGTTTAGTTGCACACAGAACCTTCCCAGTAGTGTTCAGCATTCTTTGGTGAGTTTTGCTTTGGAGTGGAGCTTGTTATAGGTTCATATAGTTAGAGTAGTGCTCCAACAATTGTGTAAGTAGGATCTAGACATGCATAGTTGATATACTCACTTTTGTAAATATTTTCCCTCTTACACTTGATGCTTTTGCATTCTTTTTGAGCTTAACTTCCATTATCTTTTTAGGATTTTGCAAGTAACTCTCTTTGCACTTAATTTTGCATCGTGACTTTAATTCAGTAACTTTACGCAATTTTGGTTTTATCACTAATGAATTCTCTTTTTCTTCAGAGTGATTTATGGATATGAAATGTCACCCTTGAGAGTGAATTGCAGAGTGGAGCTTTGGAGCATGGCTGGAAGGAGAAAGCTGGATTGAAGTCTGGGAGCTTATGGACGGAAGATTGCCTAGACGCCTTGTCAGCGAGCATTAGTCGTTAGCGGCCTGGAGGTTGAGCATCACTGGGAATAAAGGCGGCTTCGCCCAGCGAACAATGATCATTGCAGCGAGCTTGTGAGTTGGCGCCAGTGAGATATTGAAGTCTACTCAGCGGGGTTTAGGTCGAGTCTGAAAGTTTAATTTTACAACTTTTACCCACTTAGGCCCCTTTTTAGCAAATTTAATGATGATGTAATGCTCTGAAACATGAAGTCCGAGGCATTCCTTGCCATTTTAGGAAATAGAACTTGGTTTTAAGGGAAGCTCTCTTTCTTCTTCTTCTTCCTCACCTCCTTAAAAGACTACAGATTTCATCTTGAATCCTTTAGTTTTTGTCGTTCTCTGTTTGTAACCTCCTTCATGGAGGAGTAGTTCTCTTGCTAGCTCAAGGGATTCAAGAGCTAAGGTTGTGTTTTAAAATATTTTGATCTTAATGCAAATCCTTAGTGTTGGTCTCTTTCTCTTTGTGTTTCCTTATCTTCTCATGTTTATTGATTGATATGCATGTTGAGTGAGGTGCTATTATGTGTATGTGAGCATGATTTGTGAGCATACATGTCTTAGCTTATTTATTGAATGCATGCTAATTGATTGATTGGTGAGCATTTAATTAACTAAGAGAATGGAGTTAATTCTTGATTGAGAATTGGGCTATAACAATTGACATTTAATTTAGTTCGTACATTTGAGTGTTGTGATTTCAATTATCTAAGTGTATATGCTTGATTTTATTCTTTAGTTGATTGACTTTGAGGAGAATTGCTAATTAATTGTGTGATTTCATGACTAATACACAGTTCCTCACCAGGTGTTTGATCATTTGTTTATGTTGATGATTAGCACTCCCTAGCTTGAGAATCCCCTAGGCTAGCTCTCTTTTATTATTGTTAATTTCAATTACTTGCTATTTCATTTTCTCATGCAACAAAACCCCCTTTAAACTCCAACTAATTAGTTTAGCTTCCTTGTGAGACGACTCAGCTTGTACACCACTATCTAGGTGCCTTGTGCAACTCGGTTTGGGAATCTAAATTCCTTTTAAACTTGGTGTTGACAACGGCTGGCTACCAAGTTTTGACACTGTCGGGAACGTGCGCTATTTAGTTGTGTTTATATTGTGAATTTGTGAATATTTGTTTTCTTGTTTTCTTTTGTTTCTTTCATTTTAAGAAAAATCCAAAAATAGTAGTTAGTTTTATCTTTCTTTTAGTTTTCTTTATGTTGGTTCCTATGCATGACTCAATTCAGCCTGATCCTCAATTAGCTAGTTTTGATTCTGAGATTCGAAAGGACTCTTAGGTCTTTGAGACAGACTAGGAGACAGTTGTTCATTCATGGGGAACCATCTAAAGTTTTTCCATTTAATTCTAATTTTGATTTAGAAATTGGTTATACTTTTCCTGAACTTTTGATTCCTCTGTTAGTGTTTCAGGAAGCTTAGACTTAATGGCGGACTAGGGAGAACTCTTAAGGAGCTTGCAGCTCCTGACATGCACCAACAACCCTTGGGAATTATCTATCCTAACTTGGAGGTGGATTTTGAGCTTAAATCTGGGCTCATACATCTACTTCCAAAGTTTCATGGCCATGCAGGTGAAGATTCACATAAGCATGTGTTTTGTGATCATGTGATGGTAGGTACTTGAGCCAAGCTTGGCAAAGGGCAACAGGGTGATGGTTTTCGGCAATACTTTGGATTCTAGCCGTGCTGTGGATCACTTTCTTGGTGAAAATCAGATTTCTACTGTCAACTACCCTGGGGAGGTACCCGCATAGCAAAGGTGAGATACTAACTAAAGGTCTTTACTTTTTATCTACCCTCACTTTTCACTGTTATGGTATGGTTGCAGTTACAATGTCTTAAGGATTAGATGGAAATGAGATTGAGAAAGTGAAAAATATAAAGCATATTTTACTAGTGAGACTTTGAATAATTGTATTAGGAGAACACTGACTTCACAGCTCAATGACAGTGAGGTCTTCTGTTCCCTGTTTGTCTATGCTCATTTATTTTCAGTGAGATCTCCGATTTCCTGCTTGTTATGGCAACTTTCTTTACGAACTCTTGTTCTTCTCTGCGTAGAATCTGTATCTCCTGTTTGTCTATGCCCACTTATTTGTGGTATTGCTTTTTCTTTTGAATCCAGGGTTGAAAACCTCAGAAAGCTTAAGAGTGATGGTGACGGTTGTCCTACATTGGTTTGCACAGACTTGGCTGCTAGGGATCTAGACTTGGATGCAGATCATGTTGTCATGTTTGACTTCCCATCGAACTCTGTGAGCATCGTGCCTATGGTTCTATATTTTGGGTCAGAGTACCCCTCTCTTTCAATCTTCTGTCTTGATATTAAGTGATTACTCAACTTCACTTTCCGTTTCAATTTTAGATCGACTACCTTCATCGCACGGGTAGAAGTGTAGAACTGCTCGTATGGGCGCAAAAGGTAACAAGATCTTAAAGTGTGCTTCTCCATCTATCCAAATTGAGAATTCTTTTCTCTATTCTTCAATTTGATTATTTTTTTTTTGGTTGTTTATTATTATTATTATTATTTTGTAAAAGCAGTAACTGTAAACAGTGATCTTGCATATTCACTTTGCAACCAGACTACTGCTCAAACTATGGGACCTTGATATATTGCTTGTAAATTAGAAGATTACATTATTGATTACTGTGCTCTCAATGCAAGTACCCGTCTACCTAACTTTTACAAGTGGTATAAATAACCTTATGATGTACAAGAGATTTTTTAAAAAAGAACGATCTTCTTGTGTATCATTTTGTGTTCTGAAAGTTTCCTTAATATTGTTAGACCATTTCCATATTGCTTTTCTGAATCATGACTTAGCTTTCAAATTGCATTGTCGTTACTGCACATGTGACTGTTAAAAATATGCAGTTGTATTAGCAAGAATGAATACTCTTTTCTGTTGCAGGGAAAGTAACTAGTTTGGTTAATAAAAAGGACTTGATCTTGGCCACAAGAATAGAGGAGGCAATGAGGAAGAATGAGAGTTTGGAGGCTATCACCAAAGAAAGTGTTCGAAGGGATATAATAAGGGGAAAGGACCCAAATCACTGGCAGAGGGGAAAGGACAGAAAATTGGTTACAGTTTGAAAAGTCAAGAACAGTTCTGATGGCCACGCCAGTTCAGGAAATAAGGGGCCAGGTTTGAAATCCGGAAAAGGATCACCTTCAGGAAAATCTAGAAGAAAGGGATTAAGGTTTCTAATTCTGTAAAGTCTTCCAATTCAAGTAGCATGAGAAAAGCTTCTTCAGGGAATAAGCAAACAAGCAAAAGGGCCCTTGCCGCCAAATCTACGAATTCTAAACTCAGTGTTGTGGGGTTTAGGGGGCGGAATTCATCATCAAACAAGAGAATCTTTGTGAAGTGGATAGAATCATATATTGTAACCAAGTAGTAAGTAAATGGCTATCAGTTTTGTATTGATTTTTTCTGTAGCAAAAAATGTTACATTAATTTCCATGGTTTTACCTGCCATTATACATGAATCATCCAAAGAAAAATGGAAAAGGTACTTTCAATCTAAAGATCCACACCGTGCACTTTTTTTTTCATCAAATTTAGGGGATATATTACGTCTATTAAAAGATGGTAGGAGTTTCATAGCAATACAAAATAGAAACAGTCACTGAGCGTATATGAAGCCATCAATAAATAGTGATACATATTGGACTTAGTCTTGCAAACAACGAAGTTTGTGGAGTTTATGAACCTCACAGTCCCTATTTCCAAGTTAGTAATGGACGGGAAGTTTTAGCAGGGTTCACTATGTTGCCATTGGAGTCATAGATTATGACACCAAAGAAATCAGGGAGTTGACACTTCCCACCCATGAGTAGATTCTTCTGCCAGAGCAAAGCCTCATCTTGTTGCTCAGTGACACTTGTCACAGCCTCATTGTTGAATGTTGAGCTCTATTACAGGTTCTTCTTCAGCAAATACATCATAGCAAGAGCTCCATTGACGCCATTTGCAAGAATGGGAAGCACACACGAGCAATGCACAGGCACACACCATAAGGGTCATAACAGCAAGGCCATCATGTTAAGTGCTAGGTAGAGGGTGGATCAGTAGAAGTGGACGAGCCATTGGAGAGATGTATGGTAGTAGGATACTAGGATATGTTCTGAAACATGTAGTGGGCATGTAACTATATATATATATATATATACACTTTGTATGCTTTGGCATTCTCAACTAGAAAGCGTAGTTGTTATTGAAGGATTTGTAAGCCTTTTGGTTCTTGTGGTGTAAGCTTCAATGTATGTGTGGACGCGGCTTTGGTACTCCTTGAACTTGGGGAATAGGGAGAGAGTGCGGTGGTGTAGTTGAGATATTCTTTGGTCAACAGAGTGGGTGTGCTAAGTGTTGACCTCTTCACTGATTACCAAACTTTCACTTAAACTTTCCAAAAAAAAAATAACAGTATCATCATGAATCATATTATACTCCCTCCCATTTTAGAATAACCTCAAAAATCAAACAATATGCATATTAAAAAAATCAAAAAAATATTATAACTAAATTTAGAAAATTATGAGTTGACAATATTATCATTATATAGTCATTATTACTCATCTTTGTAAATATATCAATTACTTAACTGACATATTTATATTAAAGGTACAAATAGAAGAAAAAAATAAATATTATCTACATATTATAAATGGACAAATATTCTAAAATATAAAAAAAATTAAACATGACACTTATTCCGAAACACAAAGTATCTAATATATTCATTTGTTGACAATGATATTCTATATCCATTGATTAACAATCATTTTTCGTTCTCAAAATAAAAAAATCATTAATTCTATGTCTTTCTAAAATATTTATTTTGGGGGTACAAAATTGAATATATTGGGAGTAAATCACTTCATCGCTAAATTCGGAGCCTGCGACTTGAAGGTACTTGGGACCTGGGATCTGTGCCACCGTTGGGTTGTACCTGTAGGGGAGTTTTGATGTAGCCCCTTAGTGGGCTTGCTTTTGTTTGTGGTTTCTTATGTTGTTTCTTCTATAATTTGATTTAATTAATTTCAAAACTCATAAGACGAATAATTGTGCACAATTGTTGGATAATCGTAATATAAATAAATAGCATTGTTTCAATTTAAAATAGCAACTGTAGTTATCATCCAATCTATAATCATAATAAAGAGAATATCTAAAATTTAATTTAGTTAGTTCATAATCTCTAGCTTTTTTTGGTACTTTCAAAGTTTGGCTTGAGGGATCAGTGTCTAACTCAGTTGGGCTGTGGCTTGGACCATCAGTGTCTAACGCAGTTGGGTCATGAATTGGGCCACTAGTTAATAGCCCCCTACAGCTGGCCGGTATATGCCAAGAAGGCCAAGCTTGGAGATGCAATAATGGAACGAACCTGAGTGCAAAGGCTTTGTAAACACAATGGCAATTTGATGTTTCGTATGAATGGGCATGAGATGAAGTAAGCTAGAGGTGATCTTGTGTCGCACAGTGTGACAGTCCACGTTAATATGTTTAGTGCGTTCATGAAACACAAGATTTGTGGCAATGTTACTCGCAGACTTGTTGTCACAGAACAAAGGAATGGGTTTAGACAAGACAACTTGCAAATCACAAAGAGAAAGGCAAGCCATTCTGCCTCATAGCTACCTGCAGCCAGAGAGTGATATTCTGCCTCAGAAGAGCTTCTAGCAACAGTGGATTGCTTCTTGCTTTTCCAAGAAATGAAGGCATGGCCAGAGGCGGAGGGAAGGGAGGTCGAGAGAGGGCCACGGTTCCTCCCAATTTTTACACATTTATATATATATATATATATATATATATATATCTTATATTATGACTCCCTTACGAAATTCTATCATCTTTATACATAATATACATAATAAATAATAAAAATTTTTTAATATAGTAGTACATATGATATAAAAGTATGAAACATATAAATTTTTTAAAATATATTTTTTAAGATTTTTCTCTTATTAACTCATTTTATCCACTTAGTGGAATTTCTTTGTTTAGTTATTTATGATCAATACTCTATTTTGATGTTAAATAGTACATTGATACATTTTTTTATGTTGAACCTAAGAGATGTTTAAAAAAAAATTATTGACTCTTTTATTAAGAGAAAAAAGAGAATAAATAATAAAATAAATCTAATTTATCAATAATTTGTATGAAAAAAATTATATAATAACTCATTTTATACTTTTTATATAATAATTTATTTTATTTTATTTTAATTAATTTGGCCCCACCTCCAAAATTTCTGGCTCTGGCACCGGGCATGACAAGGAAGAAGCAAAACCAGAGACAGAGCGTCTAGTGTTGACGCAAGAGGCCCATTCAAAATCTACAAAGCCTGTGACTTTGAGTTCTGAGGTGGAAAGGAAAAATAGACAAGTTGCTGGAGATGACTTAAGGTACTTGAGAACATTGGTGGCTGCCTCATAATGCTCAAGCATGGGTCAAGCTAAATTCTGACTTAGCTGGCCAAAAACAAATGAAAGATTGAGTATTACTACGATATAAAAGGCGTCCCACAAGCCTTCTATAACCAGAGACATACTGGTATAGTTTTGTGTTGTAAGTGCCATAGTAATAATAGAAGATCTTGGATTTTCACTTGGATGCAGATAAAATGGCCTTAAAGGATCATTCAACAAATTCTAAATTGACCTTGCAAGAAGTTCAGATTCTGACCTTGAAGGAAATTCAGATTCTAAAAGTATAGAGGGATCTGATTTGCTACAGGAATCTAACCTAGGTTTGGAGGAATTTGATTCAGAACTGGAATTTGTGCATATTCTAAGGAAGAGGAATCTGATTGATGCCAATAGGAGCTTGACTCACAAGAAATCGATTCTGAATCGAAGTGCCTTGGTCACGATTTGCAATTGGAGCTTGATTCGTGACATTGCGAACTATATTTGCAATCTGATTTGCAATTGGATTTGCAAGAGGAGTACCTTGATCATGAACTAGTTCTTGATCTTCCATGGATGAATCAGAATGCACAGTATAGCTCCTCCTTAGAAGAGCTCTGAACACCATAATAATCTAGCAACTATGAAGAATGTGTGAATATGTAAAGTCAAATTTGGTGGCTTATACAAGGTTGTAATATGTGTCATTTTGCATGAAGTAAAATTCAAGTTGAATTTGTATTCTTCACCAAATTGACTAGTCAAAATGGAGCATGGAATGTCCACGCAATGACTTGCTATAACCTTGAATATACATGAGGAAGATATCAAATGGACTTTATATTTTTCACTTGTTGAATGATAGTGCATGGTCAAAGTAGTCAATGGGCTACATTAGAACAACTTGTCAACCGTAACTTAAATGATGAAAAGGACAAATTGAATTTGAATAGTTATGTATGTTGGCGGTGAAGACTTGATCAAAGCAAGTCAATATGGTTACACTAGATTGATGTTCAAGACCAATCTGAAATGTGTATGCAAGTTGTGTATTAGTTGGAGCAAGTTGTTTTTGCTTCATGGTTGTTAAGCTTAGGTCACCGCCAATGTGCATTATAAATAAAATGTTGGTGATATTCATTTGTTATGCACCACAAAGATGTAATCTAAGAGGAAGTTAGAGAAAATTGAGTGAGTGCTCTAGAGAAAAATATTAAGTCTCTTCTATTGTATTTCCTTGGGTGTTTGTAATCTCCATTTGTAAGAGAGAGTTTTAATGTTGTTCTCTCCTTATAGTTTGAGAGATTGTAGTTTTCCCACTTGTAAAGATCCTACTTTATTTGCCAAAATATTTCTGTTCAATTCAGTGTTTTTCATCCCCAAAGTTTAGTCGTGTTATTATGTTCCTCAACTTTGGAACCTAACAGTGTTATTAGAGTCAATGGTTTAAGTTGGCGGTGTATATGGTGAACATTGACGATACAAATAAGGAGAGCTTATGTTGAAAATCGTTTTGGCAATATAGAGGCTAAGTGACATGTTTCGTGTGCAATGGCGATATAGGTGAATGAGCGCCATCCTGGTGGTCATTATCTATTGTAGAGGAATAGAGTGGTGTCAGAACCATGACAGCAAAATTTAAGATAAAGAAGTTTAGTCAGAGTAATTTTTCTGCCTATGAACCTGAGGATGAAGGCAATCATGGGGAAGGAAAATTGCTTAGATGCAATTGAAGTGAGACCCACAAGGATCTCTGATGACAAGTGGAAGGAGATGATGACAACACTATTGCTAATTTTGCATCTGGCAATGGCAAGTTTAGTATTGTCAGGATCTAAGAGAAAACATGGTAAAGGAGATATGGGACGCATTCACCAAATTGTACAAGGCCAAGTCACTTCAACAATCTAAATATCATATTTTCACAACTGATATTCATGGAATGTTAGATAGAAAAAAATGAACATGTGAATCTTCTACTTTAGATTTTACAGATTCATACAATCAACTCATCACCAACAACAATATTGTTGATCATCTCCAATTAATGATGTTGCTGCATTGTTCTTGAAAAGGAAAGTGGGTACAAAATAAAGATCAGACAAAGAGTTTTAGGCAAGCGAGAAGCTTTGTCGATGATGAAAGGTAAGATCAATGGAACATGGCCCTATTTGGAGTCACAATCATGGTAGGTCAAAGTCTCGAAAAAGAAAGAACTTTACTTGTTGCAATTGTGGCTAGAAAGGGCACATGAAAAAGAAATGTTGAAACCTTGAAGAAGAATACATTGTCTATTGGGCAACTAGATGATCTCAAGTGCAAGATCCATATTGAAAATGGTATCTTGAAAGTTATTAACTGGCGCTCTTGTGGTGATGAAGGTGGAGATGATTGCATGCAATCTATATATGCTTTTGGAAGATACACTTTAGGGGTTAGACGCATCTTCGCTTCAGCCAATGAAGATGAAGGCACAATGATGATGTGATATCTTAGATTAGGCCACATGTTGAACTGTGGTTTGTGGGTTCTTCAGAACATAATCTCATTCACGAGCTTAGATAAATGAATTAACCTTTCTATGAGCACTAAGTGGAGAGTAAGTAGTGTAGATTGAAGCCTCAAATATCTCCTGCAGAAAGCAAATGCATACTTGATTTATTATGATGAGTGGAAGTCACTACAAATCCCTAGGAGAGGCAAAGTCCTTTATCTCATTCATTGATGACTTCAGGAGATTAAAGGCATTCCACATCAAGAGGAAATTAGATGCCTTTCTACTATTCAAGAAATTCAAAGCACAAGTAGAGTTTGAACTGGTAGAAAATAAAGTGCTTGAGGACATACAATGGAGGAAAATACAGACAGTGATTTAATTGCATTTTACAAGTAGGAGGATATTCAAAGGCAACTCCAATTGCATGTACACTTTAGCAAAATGGTGTAGCAGAGTAGATGAACAAGACTCTCCTAGAAAGAACTTGAGCTATGTTTGAGACAGGCTTGGCCAAGTCTTTTAGGCGGAGGTTGAGCAGCCTATGTCATAAATCGATCATTGTCAACTATAATACGATTAAAGACACCTATGGAGATATAGCAAGGAAAGTCAATAGATTATTCTTCTCTATATAAATCTAGATGTCCTGTATATGTGATGAAATACAATTTCCAAGAAAGAATTTGGATATTAAATCAGGAAATACATCTTCTTGGGTATCCTGATAATGTTAAGGGTATCGTTTATGGGTCCCCATTGCCTACAAGGTTATTATCAATAGAGATGTCATATTTTCATAAATGAGTGTAAAGTAACTAGGAAATTGACAACATGCTCCAACCAAAAACTTAGTTTGCATGTTTACCAAATCTCTGGATGGCTTAAAATATGCACCAAGGTGATGGTACAAGAGATTTGATCATTCATTGGTAGCCTTGGTTTCAACAGACTTGGTTTAGACCATTGTATGTGTTACAAAACGTCTGGTGATAATGATTTTATCATTCTGTTCTATATGGATGACATGTTTGGTGGTATGCCACAATAAAGATTGAGTCCAGGAATTCAAGGCATAGTTGGCTAAGGATTTTTATATGAAGGACTTAGGGACCATCAAAAAAAATTTTAGGATGAAAATTACCGAGATAAAAAAGATTGAAAGAATTGGTTGTCCCAAGAATTACTCAATGAGGAAGGTCTTGTGTTGCTTCAATATGCAAGAGTATAAGTCAATTTCTACCCCTCTTCCTATCAAATTTAAATTTTCCTCTAGTATAAGCCCTAGTAGTGAAGATGGAGATGTCTAAAATACGGTATGCATCGGTAGTAGGAAACCTTATGTTCACCATGATTAATACAAGATCGAGTATTGCTCAAGTAGTTGGTATGGTCGTCGATTCATGGTAGTTCTAGTTAGAGAGCACTAGAGTGTTGTTAAGAGGATCCTGATATATATTAAAGGAACCTATGATGCTATATTATATTTTGGATGATTTGATTTTGTTGTAAGACGATATGTTGACTTAGATTTTGTAGGTGACCTTGATGAAAGAAAATCCACCATAGGCTAAGTGTTTCCACTTGCTAGAGGAATTGTGAGCTGTTTATTGACTGTTGTAGCATTGGCTATAATAGAAGTTCAGTACATGGTAGCTATACAAGCTTGCAAGGAATCAATTTGGATGCAAAGGATTAATATTTAGAAACTCGACACAAGCAGGAGAAGTTTCCCATGCATTATGACAGATAGAGTGCCTTGTACATTGCAAGGAATCTAACTTTCCATTCAAGGAAAAACACATAAGCGTACAATACTATTTGTTTGTGAAGTAGTGGAGGAATGATAAGTGGAATGCAGAAGATTCACACCTGAGATAACCTAGCAAATATCCTGACAACCGGTCCTCAAATAGATTTGCATGGTATAGATCATCAATTGGCCTATTTTGGAAATGTAAGCGCATGGGATAGCAAAATTGAGAGAATTTCACAAGCACACTAGAATAGACTTTAAGTGGGAGGTGTGAATATGTAAAGTCAAATTTGGTAGTTTATAAAGGTTGTATTCTTCCCTAAATTGCTAGTCAAAATGGAGCACTAGAATGTCCAAGCAATGGCTTGTTGGAACCATGAACATATATGAGGAGGATATCAAATTGAGTTTGTATTCTTCACTTGTTGAATGGTAGTGCATGGTCAAAGTAGTCAATGGACTACACTAGAAATGTCCAACAATTTACAGCTTGTCAACTATAACTTACATGATGAAAAGGGCAAATTGAATTTGAACTCTTATGTATGTTGGCAGTGAAGACTTGATCAAAGCAAGTCAATTTGGTTACACTAGATTAATGTTCAAAACCAATCTAGAACTATGTATGCAAGTTTTGTATTAGTTGGAGCAAGTTGTTTTTGCTTCATGGTTAAGCATAAGTCACGCCAATGTGCACTATAAATAAAATGCGGTGGTATTCATTAGTTATGCACCACAAAGATATAGTCTACAAGCAAGTTAGAGAAATTGAGTGAGTGCTCTAGAGAGAAAAAATATTAGGTCTTTCCTAGTATATTTCCTTGTGTGTTTGTAATGTCCATTTATAAGAAAGAGTGTTAATCTTTTCTCTCCTTATAGTTTAAGATATTGTAATTTTTCCACTTGTGAAGATATTTCTTTATTTGCCAAAAATATTTCTATCATTCCATATTTCTCATCTCTAAATTTTAGTTGTGTTATTCTTTTCCTCAACTTTGAGACCTAACAAAATGAAGAACAAGCTTCGAAAGGAAGAAAGAAAACATTGAGCTCTAGGAGAGATTTCTGAGTAAAATGAATTCATATAATGTGAAGAGAGAGTATACAAGCTATTTATACATGGCAAAGGAGCAGGAAAATGAAATTGAATGCTAACCAATACAACCAAATTCTCAACACATTACAGACAGAGTAGTATGAATTAATGAGCACATGCTGGATTGTGAGCACGGGTTGGACTAGTTAGGCTTAGTATTAGTGTCTAACTCAGTTGGGCTGTGACTTGGACCATCGTGCTGATGTAGTTAGGCCGTAACTTGGGCCACTAGTTAACACCTGATCCAAGGTTAGGGCATGTTTTCAGACTCATTAAGCGCTTAGGTATTTATACATCACTAACTCTGATGACCCAAAAATTAAATTTTTGCACATGTTATAAAAATAGTTGTGAATATGATAAATAAAATAAATGGGAACTTAATTTTGACATAGATTAAGTTGAAATAGTATTGGTGGCATAACACTAGTGGAACTCACTTCTTTTTTTTTTCCTTCTTTCTTTCTTTCCTTTTCTTTCTCTTTTTCTCTCCCCTCTCTTTTTTTCTTCCAAATGTGAACTTCCTTCTTATTTCCCCTTTCTTATTTCTTTTTTTTCTTTCCTCCTCCTCCTCCTCCTTCTTCTTCTTCTTCCCTTCACATTCTCTCTCCCATACCCATCCACTTGCAACCTCCAGCCACCACCTTCGTGCCCAGCCACTACTACTGCCACAAGGATGTCTCTGGCAACCTCAACCTCCCCAAGTTGTGGAGCTCTTTCTACCTCCTTTATGGTCATGACTTTCTCCCTCTAGAAGAGGGAGTCACTGTAACCCGAGTTTTGAGGCATTGTTTTCCCTCTTTCTTTCTTTTACCAATGTGGGTAAGTTTCAATAACTCTCTTTTGATCCTATTGAGCTTTTTATACATGGTTATGGAGGATTTGGGGGTTTGGAAACCCTAGGGTGTAAAAAGTGGTGGTTTTATATATAGAGCTCATGTCTATTAATTGGTGGCATTGTTAGCTCACATATATTATTGTTATTGTCTTGTTTCTAGAATTGTAGAGCAATCGAATGCCAATTGGAAATTTTCGTTAGCTTGAGAAGTGCTCTGATTCTTTAGGAATAATTGTTGTGAGTAGATTTAATATTTATAGTTAATTTATTAATCTATAAATTAGTTATGAATTTTATTGAATCATTGTTGTTTCCTGTTTACAAATTTGTACGATTTAGTGTTCTAGAACATTATTTATTCCTAGTTGAAAATAAATATGTTTTGAGGACCACATAAGACAAATAAAATTTTTATACAATATTTTAGGAAGAATGATTTATGAATGATGGATATATGGATTTTAGAACTTAGAATTGGTTTATGGTTGAGCCAATTGTGTTGATGGATTGGAAAAAAAAAATTGGAATTGGAAGAAAAATTCACGGAATGGATTATGCATAGTTTATGATGAAAATGCTTTGGAAAAATTATTGAATGTATACATGATTTCTCTTATAAATTATTTGGGAATGCCTAGAGTAGAAGTCAGGTGGTGTTAGCTAGGGTATACCTTAACTAATGAGTGTTACATGACCATATGAGAATGGTACATGATGGATGAATATAGGTCCACGTGTTTGTGGTTCCTAATGGAAGGCGGATCACACAAGGGAATGACCACCTCCGTGTATGATTTGGATGAAATTTCCTATGAGGCCACTTCCCCATATTTATTTATTTTGATTATGAATATGTTTTTCCCATATTATTTATATAGCTTTCTAATATTATTGGTTTGATTTTGTTATTGTCTCATGTGGGTTATGAATGCTTTATCTACTCATTGAGTTGTCAAACTCACTTTGTTGCCTTTTCTCTTTTTCAGATTCAGGTGCCGATCAGAGTTTCAAACCCCTCCAAGTCTAGTAGCTTGGAATTCACCACTACAAAAATCACATCCAATTTTAGCAGTAACCAAAGCAACTTTTGAACCTTTCTTAAGCTCGAGTAATTGGAAGTAAAGTAGAAGAATGAGTCTAACGACCAGGAAGCATAGATAGTAAAGGCGAAGATGGTAGTTTAACGGTAAAAGGAGGATCATATGCTTATAACATGCAATTGGAAATCACGTACTTACCCCAGGGTTGTCAGGAATCCACTAAGAAAATAGGTAATGTTAGTGAATCTTCTTATTATCGTATCGAGTTTCAATTTGACAAGTACCAACAAGCTGAAAAATACAAAAAAAAGGCCTTGCATACTTGAGAAGTGGATTCAATAGAATCCAGAGACGGACGACGAAGCTACATCGATTATAAAAATCTGAGTCAATGGTGTCAGACTCTTCCCAGCCCTACAATCAAGTAACCTTACCAATGTGAATGAGAGAAAGGGCACCTATACGTCTTCGACTAGTTCGTGCCCGGAGCGAATAAAAACCTCTTTTGAATTCTGATCTGACTCTGAAGTTCGAATATTTGGTTGCTTTGTACTCGACCCATGTGGTTCGGCTTGTTGCGCCACCTCACTTAACCAAACATATCCGAGAAGAAGTTCGACTAGATCTAGGCACTTCCTGCTTCATGCCCTATGCATTCTGACTCTTCTGGTTCACCTTCTAAGGGTCTCCACCTGACCCCTTATTTGGTAAGTCCACTGAGCCATGCATTTTGAAAATAGAGTAATAATGGTGTAATAAAGAAATCTCTTAGGAGAAAAATATATAATTTACTTATTTTTATTATTTACCTAAAAATGTATATTTCATATATATATAAGTAAAATTAAAATTATAAAAGTAATTTAATATTTTATAAATTTTGCATATAATATAATCTAACAAAATTATAGGAGAGCTAATGAAAAGAAATAAGGAATTATTTATGGGATTTCAAGATGCCTGTTATAATCAATTTTTTAAAAGCTAATTTACTTTGTTTGATGATACATTCATCATAAGTTATTTATATTCGCCCTTGCTTCTCACCCTTGTCTATTGAACCTGATCCAATTAACATCCTTATGAAAAGGTGTATAATTTTGGTGTGTTTATGAAAAAAAAACATAGAAATGAAATGATTTGAAAATCAATTTCAAGTTTTGAAATTTAAAAATAAAAGAAAATGAAATGACTTACAAATCCTATGGAATTAATTGGTAACTAGTTTGAAATCCTGTGATTTTTTTGGAGGATTTTGAAGAAAGAATTGATTTGAACTTGTATACTTGTGAAAATCGTCCAGTTAAAGGAGCAGTTCTCTCCTCCTCCTGGAGGAAAAGAAGTTTTACTCCATATCTCACATCCACAAGTTATTTCAATGGGTCCTACCCAAAATAAATTGTATGGTGTAAACTCCATGTGGAGGAAGATTCGCTCTTCCTAGAGGAAGTAAGAATTTTCGTAGTTAAAGTTTATGTCAGATGTTTGGTGTTGTCACCTGCACCAATAAATGAAATGACACATCAATGTTGTATAGCCATGGGAAGCAACCATTGCCTTTGCATCACGTGATCATGGGTGAAATGAAAGCAGATTGGATTTCATGGCAATTGCCACAAAGTGAGTCGTGAATTTTCTGGAACATGGTTTGCAATTCAAGGGTTTTAAACGTGAGGTAGATTTGGAAAAATAGATAAAAAAAATAAATCAATTCTTAATTTAAGGAATTCCCAAACACAATAAATTGATTTGTAAATCACTTGAAATCTTATTTTGTTATGAATGATTTCAAACAATAGAATTGATTTCTAGATCAATTCATTTCATTTCAACTCATAAGTGAACTTCCTATTGCACACTTTACGACTTTCCAACAGTGGCCGCTATCATCCTCCTCCCCACATTTATTTAGCATGCGACAAGGTTTCCTCGGTGGCCAGAGTGAATAAATATCACGATGATTCCTGGTGCTACCTCATGGCTATGCCAATGCATTGTTTGACATACAGTGACTTGAATCATTGCCCATGCAAGTAACACCATCATGAATGACTTGGAGTTGAGGTTTGCCATACTTTGCAATTAGTTGAGTAAATTTACAATATAAAAATACAATTTCAGTTTTAATTATGGCTATCTTGAAGAATCACTGGGCAAGTATGCTTCTTTATATAGATATGGCTAAAGGTTAAAAAAAGAGATTATTGTTAAATTTAAAGGTTAAATGTATTTTACTCCTAAACTTTAGGTTATGTGCAATTTATACCTTGATTTTTCAAAATGTGCATCGCGACACTCACTTTCTAAATTGATGTGTAAAACACAACAGCGTAATTTTAGCAACCAAAGAAGGTAAGATTTATGTGCACTTAACTCTCTATATTTTTTTATTTGTATAACCCGACGTCTTGTCTTGAATTTTATATGCAATTAACCCCTTTGATTTTTTTATTATGTGCAGACACCTATTATGATTTAAAGTTTTATATTATTTGAAAAGTATAGAGTTTTTGTCCAGTTTATAAAATTTAGGGTGTTATGATTGTTGATGGGCTTCCCTCATTGGGGCCCAACAACTAACCAAAAAAAAGAAAAAAAAAGAAAGAAAAAAAAAAAAAGGAACAAAAAAAACGCTACAGTACGTTTGGAATTGAGAAAAAGAAGGATGAAAAGAGGAAGCAGGCGGAGGAAGAAAGAAAAAAGGGAAGTATGGGTTCATCATAAGACGGGTAACGTGCTCCGTTTATCATGAAAATTTATCATTGTTCCTGATGTTGAGCTTGATATTGTGATATAGCATGTTAATTTTATTGCCTTCTCTGGTGGCTATTTTGTGATACCCACATTGTGGAGTTATATGATTGTATTCCGCCCATTGGGTGAGTATTCTGTTGATTGTTGAGATTCCCTAGTGCTACTAAAAGGTGGTTGTATTCCCATTGATCATAGTGGAAGTTTTTTCTGGACTAGGTCCAATGGGTTTTTTGTCCCTCTATTTGGGGGTTTTCCACGTTAAAATTGTGGTGCCTCCTATTTATTTTTCTACCAAATTATATCCTGCCTAGAGTATTAGTTCTACCTATTTAACAAGGTGGGGAAATATTTGTTGCTTCCGCTATTGATAAGGTTCATTCCTAAGATTTCCCCAACAAAGTGGTATCAGAGCTTTGGTTATTTTTTATCTCCAGTTTAAATGGAGGAACATAGGGGCCAAATATGATCAAGTTGAATTCCAAAAATTATTCAGTTTGGAAGACCCTCATGGAAGACATGCTATACAGCAAGGATTTGTATGATCCAATTGAGGGAGATAAATATAAGCCTCCTGATAAGTCTGAAGCGAATGGAACAGAATGAATGAAAAGGTTGCTTTGATTAGGCATGGTTGGATCTTCATGTGTATCCACATGTTGACAAAGAAACTAATGCTCAGAGTATGTGGGAAATTGAGATTTATATGAGAGGAAGAATGTGCAAAATAAGGCATATTTGATTTGGAAGCTGGTAAATATGAAATATAAAGAAGGTGATTCAATGCCAGAGCATTTGAGTAGCTTCAGGAGATTGTCATCAGCTAACAACCAATGAGATTACATTGTAATGAGTTGCAAGCATTGTTGTTGTTGAGTTCTTTGCCTGCAGTTGGAAGTCCTGGTTGTGACATTGACTAACTCAGCTCCAAATGGGAAGTTGACGTTATCAATGGTTAAAGAAAGCATGTTGAATGAAGATGCAGGAAGAAGCGGGGTTTGATTAGTGCCTCCACGGTCAGAAGCACTTGTTGTAGAGTCACGGGGAGAAGCCAGAGTAGAAGACCTCATAATCCTCGGTTAGAGCGTAGCAAGTCAAGGGGGAAGTCCAAGACAAGAAAAGAATTTAATTGTTATCATTGTGGCAAGGGACACAAGAAGCATCCAGATACTTGAAAGAGAGAAATCAAAAGAAAGAGATGAAGACAAAAATAGTAGCAATGATAAAGACACTCCTCCTCTTGCATATGATGATGTCTTTGTTCTACATCATGAGAACTTCATAAATCTTGCATGTGATGATTCTAGTTGGATCATGGATTTTGGTGCCTCATGTCATGTTACTCCTAGGCGTGAGTTTTTCTACTTATCCTGGTGACTTTGGCAGAATAAGGCTAGGAGATGAAGGGATATGCAAGATTGTTGGTATGGGAGATGTGTGGCTTGAAACTAGCATGGGTTGTAGATTCCAGTTGAAGAATGTTAGGCATGCGCCTGATATGCGTCTTAGCTTGATGTCAATCAAAGCATTGGACGAAGAAGGTTACTACACTACCTTTGGTGGTGGAAAATTCAAAATCACCAAAGGATCGCTAGTTGTTGCAAGAGAAGATAGTAGTTTTCTTCTCTACCAGTTGCCTGGAAAGTTGTGCAAAGAGGAGGTGAATGTTGTTGATGATTCCTCTTCAACTTGTGGCATATGCGTCTTGACCACTTGAGTGAAAAAGGGCTTGGTGTTCTAGCCAAGAATCAGTCTCTTGGAAAGGTACATCTTTAAAGACTTGCACTCATTGTTTTGTTGGAAAGCATGCTAGATTAGCTTTTCATTATTCAAGACCTCATAGGAGACCACATGTGCTAGATTTGGTTCATACTGATGTTTGCACTATGGACACAAAAACACTAGGAGGTGCATCATATTTTGTGACTTTTATTGATGACCATTCTCGAAAAGTGTGGGCTTTTGTTTTGAAATCTAAAGACCAGGTGCTCGGAGTTTTCAAGAGCTTCCATGCAAGTGTTGAAAGAGAAAAGGAGTAAAACTGAAGTGTGTCCGAGATAATGGTGGTGAGTACAGGGGTCCATTTGAAGATTATTGTAGAGAACATGGGATCAGGCTTGAGAAAACGTTCCAAGACTCCTCAGCATAATGGAGTTGAGAGAATGAACCGTACTATTAATGACAGAATCAGGTGTATGCTCTCTCATGCAAAGTTGTCTAAATCCTTTTGGGGTGAAGCAATGAGAACTCCGTGGATTTGATCAACCTTTCTCCTTCGGCTCCTTTAGATGGTGATGTTCCACAGAGAGTATGGAAGGAAAGATGTCTCATACAGTCACTTGAGAGTGTTTGGTAGGGCCTTTGTTCATGTTCCAAGAGATGAGAGGTCCAAGCTTGATGGGAAGTCGCAGTGTATCTTTGTTGGTTATGGTCATGAAGACTTTGGTTACAGGTTATGGGATTGGGCGTAAGAGAATAATAAAAGGATGTGATCTTTCTTGAAGACCAAACCATTGAAGATTTTGAGAAGTCAGATAAGCCATGTCTGTTACTATAAGTGACAGTAATGTTGATCCAGAGTCTCCTCCTAGTACTCTTGTTGATGGGGGAGATGCAGAGGTTGATGATGGGAATACAGTGGTGAGCCTGCACCTACTCTTGAGGTTAAGTTGAGCAAGTTCCAGAGAACCACCAGTTGAGCCACAATTGAGAAGATCTACAAGACCGCATCAGCCTTCTAAGAAATACCCTTTAGATGAGTATGTGACTCTCAACTGATAGTGGGGAGCCAAGAGCTACCAAGAGGCTATTTCTGATGAGCACAAAGACAAATGGTTGAAGGCCATGCAGGAGGAAATGAATTCCTTGCATGAGAATCACACCTTTGAGTTGATGAAGTTGCCAAAGGGTAGAAAAGCACTCAAAAATAAATGGGTGTTCAAGCTGAAATTTGAAGATAATGTCACAAGCCAAGGTACAAAGCAAGATTGGTTGTGAAAGGTTTTGAGTAGAAGAAAGGAATTGATTTTGAAGAGATTTTCTCACGGTGAAGATGTCCTCTATTCGAATTGTGCTTGGTTTCGCAGCAAGTTTGAATTTAGAGGTTGAGCAGCTTGATGTGAAGATCATTCCTTCTTGGTGATTTGGAGGAAGAAATTTATATGGAACAACCAGAAGGTTTCAAGGTTAAGGGAAATGAAGGCTTGTGTGCAAATTGAAGAAAAGTCTATATGGCCTCAAGCAAGCACCAAGGCAATGGTACAAGAAATTTGATTCTTTTATGGTAGATCATGGGTATAGTAAGACTACTTAGACCATTGCGTATTTGTCAAGAAATTCTCTGATGGTGATTTCATAATTCTCTTGCTTTATGTGGATGACATGTTAATTGTTGGTCATGACAAGCAGAAGATTCAGAGTCTTAAGAGTGACTTGAGCAAGTCCTTTGCTATGAAGGACTTGGGTTCTGCAAAGCAAATCCTTGGCATGAGGATCACTCGTGCAGGAAGAATGGTAAGTTGTGGTTATCTTCAAAGTACATTGAGAAGGTGTTGGAGAGATTTAACATGAGTAATTCAAAGCCTGTTGGTACTCCACTTGCTAGTCATTTCAAGTTGAGTTCACAACAATGCCCTACAAGTGAGAAAGAAAAAGAAGAGATGAAGAGATTCCATATGCGTTCTAGGTTGGAGATTTGATGTATGCCATGGTATGTACTAGGCCAGATATTGCTCATGCTGTTGGTGTTGTTCTCTCTTCTAATCCTGGTAAGGATCATTGGCAAGCTGTGAAGTGGATTTTCAGGTACTTGAGGCACTTCAGAGTTTGTTTATGCTTTGGTAGTGGTCAGCCTTGTTGGATGGTTCACAGATGCGGATATGGCTGGTGATCTTGATTCTAGGAAGTCTACTCCGGGTACTTGATGACTTTTGGGGGAGCCGTTTCATGGCAGTCCAACTTTAGAAGTGTGTTGCTTTGTCTTCCTTGAGGGAATATATTGCTATTCCTGAAGCTCAAAAGAACTCTTGTGGATGCAGAAATTCCTACAAGAGTTGGGTCTTGATCAAGAGAAGTTTGTGTTATTTTGTGATAGTCAGAGGCTATCCATCTCAAGAACCGACATTTCATTCCAGGTCAAAGCACATAGAGGTGCGATATCATTGATACGTGAAGCACTAGAGATGAAGTTGCTTTCATTGGAAAAGATCCATCCTGATGACAATGGTTCAGATATGATGACTAAAGCTTGACGGCGAAGTTTGTTCTTGGAGAGGAGGCAGCTTAGTGGGGCGGTCCCCACTTGAGTCGGGAAGGGGAGATTTGTTGATGGGCTTCCCTCCTCATTGGGGCCCAACAACTAACCAAAAAAAAAGAAAAAAAAAAGAAAGAAAACAAAAAAAAAGGAACAAAAGAAAACACTAGGAGCGTTTGGAATTGAGAAAAAGAAAGAAACCGTGAAAAAGAGAGGAACAAGGCTGCGGAAGAAAAAGAAAAAGGGCAGTGCAGGGTTCATCATCGCAGGTAAACGTGCTCCGTTTATCATGAAAATTTAGTATGTTGTTCCTGATGTTGAGCTGATCCTGTGATATAGCCTGTTAATTTTATTGCCTTCTCTGGTGGCTATTTTGTGATACCCACATTGTGGAGTTATATGGTTGTATTCCGCCCATTGGGTGAGTATTCGTTGATTGTTGAGATTTCCTAGTGCTACTAGGAAGACTGGTTGTATTCCCATTGATCATAGTGGAAGTTTTCTGGACTAGGTCCAATGGGTTTTTTTCTATTTGAGTTGGGCGTTAAAATTGTGGTGCCTATTTTATTTTTCTGCCAAATTATATATTGCCTAGAGTATTTTTAGTTCTACCTATTTAACTACAGTGGGGAATATTTGTTGCTTGCTATTGATAACAGTTCATTCCTAAGATTTCCCCAACAATGATGTATGTTTTGAAAAGTCATGATGTAAATTGCACATAATCTAAAATTTAAGGGGATAAAATGCATTTAATCCTAAATTTAATAGAGTAACAAGGTTACGTTATTACTTTCTATCAGTTACTTACAGGAAGTGCCAATTTCATTCCATAAACTGTTAATTAATCTCTTTGCAGTTTTTGTATATTCATCCCTGAATCCCTATTGGTATTACGCATCTTTTAATTGGTTATGTTATTATTTATCACTTTTGGAGTTTACAAATGGGTGCTGTTTGACAAGACTGGAATTTGTTAACGGTCTATGCAATTTTTTTCCAAGAAATGTCTTTTTTTCCCATTGTTGAACAAGACTAAAGTGATATCATGATTTCATACGTAACTAGATTTAAACTATAAACCTGTTTTTGCAAGAGAATATTATTTAATAGAGAGATTGAATGTTTTATATTTTAAATTTTTTATTATTTTTATATTATGTATTCTAATTTTAGTAGTGAAAAATTAATGTAATAAATATAATACTTTTTATTATTTGAGGAATTTGACATAATTATTTTAACATTTTAATTTTTGGTAATTTTATTGCTGTGTAGAACGTAATGCAAATAATATTGCTCAATTTCATTTTTTCTGAGGTTGGTTTATTGTTTACTTTTCTAGTGATGCGCTTATTTTATAAATTTGTTGCGATTTTGTAAGAATGTGCAAGGTTAAATAATTTGTATAGTTATAATTGCAAGGGCTTGAGTTAAGATTTTCTAACATAATGAAATTGATATTGTTTATGTCAAAAAAGTGAGTAACAATATTACTTAGAAATTAAAGTTGGAAAGGAAACGATATTATCTTCTTTTGGTTATCTAAATCATGGATTTTAACTTTATCGTTGATGCAACCAATAACATCTAAAAAAAATATACTTTTAGTTCAAAACATATATTAATTAATTTGCAGCATAGGCATTTGTAAAAGTACTTGATTAAAATTTGGCTGATGTACAGGAATGCACCTGTTAAAAAGGGTCTATAAAGGTTGAATCAACCATATTATCTTATGAAGTCGGATGGAGCCCAGACATATATGTATAGTATATCATCTTCTTCACACATTCACTGTTGTGAAAAGGCGGACCAAAAAAGCAGAATCATAGTCGCACAAAAAAAATGTGGAAGCGTAAAACAAAGATGACAACAAAAGGATTAACGTGGTTAGGCTAAAACCTCATCCACAAGCAAAGACGACAACAAAATATTTCACTATGAAAATATAATGGAAATACAAAAGGTGGACGCTAAACTCCAAGTCCAAACACATCTAAAATACCTAACATATTTTCCTCAGTGTATGCACTCCATACACAAAGAGAAGTAGCTATATAATCAAACCAAATTTCTCTACTCCAATATGAGTGACCTTTAGCTGGAATGACCACCATAGTGGTGGTGGTATACAAAGAGAAAATAAACAAAGGAAATCAATATCTTCTGACTACCCAAATTCCAACAAAGAATGCATCTGGAAGTCCTCTCCTCTCCTCAGTGCTGTCAATAACGCTCTACATATATAGAGCTTTATATTGCAAAGTCTTAAAGACAAGCATTTAATGCTCCCAATGCCAACTATCCACCTTTTTGACAAACTTGCAAATGATGATAGATGCTCCATGTTGTAGCACCCCTTTTTAGACTTTTATTTTTAACTAAATTGCCACTCATCATATGATCAGTGTCAACTATTGTAATACATAAAATTTTTCAAACTTAGGCTTTGAAAAAACAAGGCACATCTAGTCAACATTCACAAAACCAGGACGCAATACGAAGGTAATTCTAAACTCGTGAGTTGTACTCTTGAATTGGACATCATTTGGACTAATAGCAAAATTAGCAAATGTGTAAATCTTCCCTTCCCTTCGGTATGATATATACATAATATGATGTTGTAGTAGCATTTGTGTGGATTAAAGAAATTATGATTTAAAGAATTTGAAAGACTATAAGATCGTTTAAAAAGTTAAATTAAATTCTGAGGAATTGAATTGAATTTAATATTTTGAAAGCAACTTAAGTGAATAAATTGAAATCAAACAAATAAAAATACCAAAATAACTTTACTTGAATATAATGTTTTGTTCCTAACCTGTTAATGAAGAATAAAATAGTAAAAATAATTAAATTAATTCAATTTTAAACTCATTCCAAATTAAGGAATTAAATTCAATTTTTTAATTTACTGATTCATTCTAAATATAGGAATTTAATTTCATCTCATTAAAAGTTTTTAAATACCCTGTATATAATAACCATTGCCAAATGTGATCTTAAATGTTGTTCATTAATAAAATGAAAAAAAAAACTGCTTACTGTTGAGCTTGAAATGGCTAGTGTTAAGTTATCATATTAAACAATTCATACATAAATATTCCTATAAATATATAAGTATCTATTGTTTTGTTATTTTTCATTTTTTTTAGGGGACATCAAGTTTTAACTCTGTTAAATGAATGACCTGATTTTCCAAAAATGCCGTTGCTACCCTTTTTTTTTTGTCTTAACCCTATCTAACACTAAGCTGACTGCAAAATCGAAGTGCGGCAAGTAAAAACCCTAAAGCTCTAACTGGACAGCGGCGTCTTCAACCTCTTAGTAGCTACGTCACCTCCCCCTGGCGGACAATGATCGGGATACCGACGGCAAAGGTTGAGAGGACCCCGACAACGGTGAGTTGAAGAGGAGAATTAAGCACGTGACAGAATTGAGAGTGTTGAGGAGGGCGTTTCTAGCTTCAGGGCAGTGGTGCCGGAGGTTCTCGGCATACACAAGGTTGGGAGCAGTGCGGATATATTTGGAGGGAGCGCTGCAGGAAGAGAATCTGACGGAAGGGAAGGAAGAAGGGTGCTGATTATTGTCTTTCTTCGCTGCTAACGGGACTAGACACCATTGTTGCTTTGTCCTTCTTCATCGGTTGGTTCTGTGAGTGTGTGTGGATATGTGATGTGGGAAATGAATGCATGGATCGATGAAGCATTAACATTGTTATGTTTCTAGTGAGCTCAGTTTGTTTGACTTCACACTTTCCAATGAGCCTTCAGAAAAAGAAAGAAGAAAGAAGAAAGAAGGAAAGAAGGAAAAAATAACAACGAAGAAGGAGGAGAAGGAGAAGAGAATTGCTTCTCTCAAACGCAGTTTTTATTCATCTAGTTCCTCATATTCCTCTGTCCTCAACAATTTCCTTTCAACAAGAAAAGAAAAAAAAAAAAAAAAAAGTGTTTAATTCACATCGCAAATATTCTCAATGTGTTAATCTTCTTCTTTGTAATATAAAATCCCGCTATGCCCTACACCAGTGTTTTAAATTGCGGTTGTAGATAATGCCGTCACGATGCGCATTGCGACATCAGCGTTAAATTTTTGCAACTTGAAAAAGGAACCCGTTGGGGCCTATTAAAGGCCTGATGCGTTCTTCGTTCCATTGCGGTCAACTGTGTGAAAATATATCATCGCGATTAAGTCCAATGAATTAAGCAAAACACAACCGCAATATGCGGCCGCATCACATGGTGGTAATAATTTAAACCCTACACTTAACAAGATCTCATAGTTTTTAAGCTTATGAAAAATTTAAAAACACAAAGCACAATCACAATTAAGAAAAAACAATTTATCAGAGTGTGATTAAGAAGTAATAAACAAGTAATAAAGTAATAATGGATATATTCATAATTTCAATTGGTTAGGATACCTTTAATATTACAAAAATACCATTCTATAAGTTGCCTAATGAGACACTGTTAGTCCAAGGGTGTAAGTGTAAATAAAAACACATGCTTTTTAACAAACATAGGAAAGGGTGTTGTAGGTTGGACAATTGAGGAGATATGAAGTACATTCCACAAATCAAGGATATGTGAATGTAATTTACTTTTTTATATGTTGCTTTTTTATGGAATTACAAATTTTGCATATAATATAATCAAAAGGAGTTACTTTTGGGATTTTAACATGCTTGTTAGGAAATTCATTAGAAATTGATTTATATTGGTGATACAATCGTTCATCATAAGCTTAATTAGTTACTCTTTTAGACCGAGTGCATGCTAATTAATTGCATCCTTGTGAAAAGGTGTATCTATTGGGAGGTTCTTCTTGCAGAAATTAGCAAAATGATCTTGACAACCTCTATTGATTTTTGTTTTATCTTCTTTCAATGTGTAATAGCTATCTATCGTCATAGTCATACAATGTTTCATTTGGTGATGAGGATAACGAACAAGTTTAGGTGCTAACTCATGGCGATGCCAATGCATTCTTTGACAAATAGTAACTTGGGTTATCATTGCACACACAATTAACAAGATCACAAATGACTTGGAGTTGAGGTTTTCCATGGTTTAGAAGTAGAGTAAAATGCACTATTATATATTTTGTGTTTTTTAGCAAATGCAAGGAAATGCTTGAGTTTGAATTATGGTTATCTTAATAAACCATCAACAGAATAAGAAATATATATATATATATATATATATATATATATATATATTTATATTTATTTATTTATTTATTGCAAGGTTGGAAGATAGATTTACCGTTGTTATGTGCCTGTTTGGCAAAGATTTTAAAAAACTATTTTTGATTTTTAAAATGAGAAAAACTAAAAAACTTGTTTGGTAAACTATTTTCTTAAGACTGATTTTTAAAATTAAAAAACTAACTATTGATTTTAAAAACACAAAATAGAGAACATCTTTAAGTTGTATTTGAGAATTAGTTTTAGAAAACAAGAGAAAGGGGCGGTGGCAATACTGTAATATCTAATATAATTAGTCTTAGCACATAGTTTGAATCCCACCTCATGACAAAATAAAAGGCTTTTGTGATGCTCTATGAAAGGGGATTAGGATACAGTGATCCACATGGAAGAAAAATGAATTGCTCTTTTCTCACTCTATAAACTGCTATCAAGGTTGGTCTTTGCCAATTTTAAAAGCCCGTTTTGAGAACAAAGTTATCAAATAATTTTTTTGTTCTTTTATTTCTTAAAATTGAATTTAAATTTGTTTTTGAAAATGGTTTTTAAAAACACAAAGCTAAAAACAATTCCAAACACAAATTTATTATTATTCTTTTTTTTTTAACTCATCTTCTTATTATCTACATCGCCAACCCCACAGAAAAGAGAAAGCCTAAAACCCAAGTTTAATCGTAAACGGTGAATGATGATGATAATAATAATAATTAAAAAAAAGGCTGTGAAACGCAAACAGTGGGTTAGGGATTTCAAATGGGAATTTTCTGATTGGGTTAAAGTGGGTGTGGTGGTTTATGGTTTGTGAAGAAGGTTGCTTGGCTCATTGTTGTGGCATGTTCTGTTTTGGTTGAGTTTGAATCAGATCTTGCTTTGGGTCTATGAATTGAGAGGGATGAACCATGAGTATGAGGTCTATAGGGGTTCAAATTGGGGTTGCATTTTTCAGTTTGGGTTTCAGAAAAAAAAGTATGAATAAAATGAGTGCTGTGAGTGTGTGGGAGTGGTGATTGATCCTTCCCTTCCTTGTGCACCACCCTTCTTTATAAACACTCCCTGCCTCTTCCTTTTCTCTGTGTCTGAGACTTCACTGTTTTGGCCATTGCTTCACGGATCAATTTAGCAGGGATTGCCATTCTTGCTTGTTGCAAAATCTGAAAAGAAAGACCATCTGTTTCTTTTTCTTTTCCTTGCACCGTCTCCGTCTACCTGATTCCATTGTTGCAGGGGGGCGCTGGAATAAGGCTGACACAAAGAAACAAATTATTTTTTGTTTTTTGTCAGAATGGAATTTGTTGAAGAATGTTGTGGGCTGAAACAAAACGTGAATGGTGGGCTGCTGTGAACAAAAAGATAAGTGTTTGGACTCTTGACCAAGAAATTGGGCTGATGAAGAAGTAAGAAAGAAACTTTTTTTTTTAAAGTTTTTTGATTAATGTCATAATATGCAAAAGAAAAATAAAAATAAAATAAAATACATAGAAAGAAAGACATGAGGCAACAAAAATATAATATTCACAATAATTAAACATGACATTCAAAATTAAATCAACAGATTAAATAAAGTTAAATCAATTTATTAATTTTTTTAACTTAATCAAAAATTGGGAGTTGACATTTATTGTATTCAAATAACTTTATTTTTATAAAAAGTACTTTTAAAGCTACATCCAAATATAAAATAAATTTATGCTTCTATTTATGGTTTTACTTCTAATTATGCTTTTTAAGAAGTATTTCTCTTTGAAGTTTAAACAATTAAGGGCATTTGTCCCCTATAATTTAAATTTATTGGTTCCCTCATTGCTTCTCCACTAGAGTTTTCACCACTTATGTTTTGACGCGATCTATAAGCTTCAAATGCCACGCCTCCAAAGGCTCCAATAATTCCAGGTTTATTAGGTATTCTTCTTACCAATTCTCTACCTTTGCTCCCCCATCGTGCAAACTTCCCAATCCTCTCGAAGTTATAGGAATACTTCTCCTATAAGAAAGTGCATCCATCAAAATCTCCTTACATGGTTTAATAAAATGATCAATACAATCACTACTTATTTTTGTTTTTCCTTTTTCAATATATAATCCAAAATCTCATTTCTACATGTATTTGTCAACAATGATACAATGTTCAAATATTCATACTCAGGTTGAGGTTTAGTGCCAATTCATGGAATACCATTGCATTCTTTGACATGTAGTAACTTGGATTATCATACACACAAGTAACAAGATCATGAATGACTCTATGTTGAGGTTTGCCATGCTTTACATATATTTTGTAACTTTTAGCAAAAGTAAGAAACTTCTTCAAACTTAATTAATTTTATCTTAAAGAACCATGGACAAAGTAAGCTTTTTTATATGTGTGTGGGCTATGAGGCTAGAAGAGAGTTACTGTTGAATTTAATATATTACCATTGATATGTTATTAGTTTTATATCAGTTACATACAAGAAATTTCAATTACATTCCATAAACTATTAATGTTTTGTAGTTTTGCATATTCATATATGTATCCCTATTATCATTAAGTATGTTTTAATTGGATTATGTTATCATTTTTCATTTTGGCGTTTACAATAAGCTTTGCAGACTGAAACTTATTAGTGGGCTTACTATGCCATCTTTTTTTTTTTCAAGAAATGCTTTCCCATTTTTGAACAACATTATAGATATACCATGATTTTATACAAAATTTTTAATAAGTGTACAACAATACGGAGATTTAATTTTTCTCTTGTTTTCATATTTTTATAGTAAAATTCATAAACTTCTCTTAAGACTAAACCTCACTCTTCTCAAATATTGTACTCCACCTCATTAAAGTAGAGTAACTTAGACTAATTTTATTTTTATACTATTAATTTGAGTTGACCTTGGTTGAGTGAGACAACTAAAACAAACTAACCTCAAGCTTATGATTATTGAATTTGATCTTGGGTGAATCAATAGAAACCTTGGATCAAAATAAATTTTGAATTAATATACCTTAATATATTAATAATAAATATCTGAACTTTTCCCTCATTAATAATATTGAAACAAATTAGTTTCTTTGGACTTAAAAGTTCTGGTAGCCCCTTTACCTTGCACAAAAAGGGATACATCAATCTCTCTAATAATCCAGTATTTCAACACTTAATGAAAAAATATATGTAGGTCATTAAAATGTTGATCTGACTCCATTAAGTTCTACAATAGCACGTTCCTAATCTTTTGTCAAAATAACAACATTTTGATCTTCTTCCTCATTAACCGCACATATGAATTCTTAAACCCCAACCTCCCTTTTTTTGCAGGTTGTGTAAAGAGCAGAGAGGGGGTTGAATCGTGTCTTCCAAAAACCTTTTGCTTTCTGAAAACTTAAACAAGATCTATCAAACCTTAAGACTTGAAGTAGCAAAAAAACACAAGTTAAACTACCTTAAAAAGTTACTTTCTAAGTCTTCAAAAACGTTATAAGTTTAGAAAGCTTAACAATCAATTTTATAGTTGATCAAAGGAAATGCACACACACAGAAGGAAAATAGAGTTTAAGTGACAAAGATAATCACAGATAGATTTATAATAGTTCATCCAAGCTTTGCCTACATCTAGTCCTCAACCAACAATGTTGAGAGTTCCACTAAACTTCCTTCTCTTACAGGAGTGTCCTAGATAGTCTTTTTACTATCCTTCTCAAACTAACCTTAGTGAAGACTTTGTACAATTAACTCTCACTCATAAGTAGCATTTCTTTCTAACCTTTCCAAACTAACTCACACTGATCACTAATGGATTAGAAAATACAATATAATATAAAGTTTAATGTTTCACTCTAACAAGAACACTCAAGTTTCCTAAGATATGTAAAGGATGTAAGGAAGCAACTTGAGAGACTTCTTTTTTATCTTCTAACGAAATTTTTTCTAATAAATATAAAAAAACAGATTTTTTCTTTTCAAGAAACTGAAATTGATATGAAAAGGAACTTTAGAAAGTATGAAAGATGCTTGAAAGTCCTTTGTGCAAAAGTTCCTTCCAGTTTGAAGGCTTTCTCCTTTTATACTTGAATTTGAATTGGACCATTGTCCCTTGATTTCTTCTCCTCTTGACATGTGTTGATCAATCTTTGTGTGTCTTAGTTTGTCTTCTAGAAACATATGCTAGCTATTAGAAATAGATATGTGTAGTATATAAACTATTGTCATTTAATCCTGAATACTACTTCAAAAGCTGAATCTTCAAAAAACGTGATTTCTGAACTTCTCTTCTTATGAAAACTACATTGGATATGGTGAACATCCAAGTATGAAGTTGATATGTCATTATCATCACTTTCTGGTTTTGACTTCTTTTGAAATTCAAATTTTATTTCAGTTTCTGATGACCAAGTGTAGTTTCTAATGTATGTTATAGTTTCTAATGCACTTCTACACTGTCACGACCCGACTTGGGAACATGACCGGACGTGGTGAATCCCATCTCCACGTAAGCCTCATGTGAACACCCGATTTGTTTGACCCAAGAATAAAAAAATTTCAGTCCATTCCTTTGAAGAATTCTTAGGTTGTTTCCATTTAGTTGTCATTTTTGTTAAGCTCATTTGTTTTTAGTTTTGAATTGATAAATAAAAAAAAAGCCTGACCATTTCAATTTTTAATTGTTTGATTTTTATTGTACAACATAACATTAGCCCATTCCATGTGTTCATCTTTTTAAGCCCATTTAATTTCAAAAAAAAAAAAAGAAAAAACCCATTACGTTATGGTTGTTTGTCGTTGTTTGTCCCACTTCTTTTCATTATTTTGTCATCTCATTTAAAAAAAAAAAAGAGGAATCATGCACCGAATAAGAATAAAATGAACGTGAAGGCATGAAAGGCAGGAGCACGCAATAAAACAAAGAAGACAAAAATATAGGTGCCTAGCAGTGGAGGTGTGCAAGTCTCCAGAGGAGACAAAGGAATGCCTAACAAAATTTCAGAAAGAACATATCAGAGATGCAATTGAATCACGCTGAAGAAGGAAAGTCAAAAAGAAGCATCGAATGGAAAAATGTATAAAAAGTTCAAGGAAATCCCATAAAATCAGCTACAATTTGGAAATTTAGCTCAATCAGATAAAAAATGGCCTGCAAGATTGAAAATGGGACAAATGATCAATTCGCAGCTATAAATGGGAATGAAATTCACAGATGCAAAAAAAAAATAAAATTATGAAATCTTTAAGATTGGTTGAAAGAAAAGACAGGGGGATCACCATTTTTATCTCTTGAGAGTTTGAGAGAAACTCAAGGAAAGTCACATAAACGGGGATCACTTTTTTTTTGAAGCCAAAAAAAAATAGAGAGAATCAAGGATTCCAGGTAAACTATTTTTCAATCGTTGATTCATTTTTTAGCGTCTGTTTCCAGAGTCCATCAAAACCAATACCCACAAATCACAGCCAAAAATCAAAAACCAATCCACAACCAAACACAGATTAGATTAAAAACCATCATCATCAACGTCCATAACAAAAAATTTCAGTTCCTAAATCAAGAGCCAAACATAAATTAAAAAAGAGTGCCTCCTCCCTTTCCTTCTTCACCACCGGCTCCTTCCCTGCCAACCACGAAGCCACCAAGTCAACCACCACCATCACCACCTGAAATCCCAATTCCAAATCATAACCAAACTAGATTCAGAATTTTTCAAAACAAAAAAAGGAAGCTGAAATAAGAAGGAAGGGAGGCGGACCTTCATGACTGCCGCATGACCACCACCGCGAGATCGTGTTCACGGACCATGGTCCACCAGCCTCCACCGCCTTGCACCGCCATGGGCATCTCTCTTTCTTCCTATCCGGGTCTTTTCCCTCTCTCTCCTTCTTCTCTCAGTGTCTCTTGCTCTCTCTATCCTTCTCTCTCTCTCTTTGTGGATGTATGTGAATGGGGGCATGTGTTAGTGAATTATTTCTCTCCATGGGCCCTTGTGTTTGTTGGCAAAGGAATCAAAATAAAATATAAAAAAATGAAACCCACGTACCTTTTCCAAGTCAGGAGCACGTTGCTTTATTTTGTCACTTGATGATTGTTTTTTTATTATTTTTATATTTTGTTTGTCCTTTTCATTTACATTCAGCTTGTGTTAACAAAATTTTGGGCTTGCCTTTCGGCTAGTACCCATTCAAAATCCAATTTAAACAAACAAAAAAAAAGAGGAAAATGTTAATTGGTCAATAAATTTTTTTTTTAAATTAGTTTAAATGTGACGGTTTGTTAATTCTATGTCTTAGAATATTTTAGTTGTGACAGCTTGATATTCAAAATTCATTTTCAAAAATAAAAACCAATCAACATTCAAATATTTTATAAAGAACTACGTGACTTTGAATTCCCTATTGCACCAGGGATACGTAGGGCGATTGACCCTGTCAAGTCAAAATTAAATTTTATAATTTTTGTCTTAATTGTAAATAATTTTTCTAATGAATTTTTAATATGAGATATTTTATTTTATTTTATTTTCATTTCTTTGGAGGAATATGTTTTATTTGAATAAATGAATTAATTTAGCGTGACGGCTTGTTAATTCAATATTTCGGCATTTGAGTTATGACAGCTTAATGATTTGGAAATTTCCTTAAAATACATTTGTTTTCTTTTGTATTTTCTTCGTTTATATAAAATCAAAATAATTTTATCATTTGTAAATATTTATTAATTCATAAGACATTTTATGTTCATGTATTCATTTTAATTTTGTTACTTATTTTTCAAATATTTTATTTCAAATAAAGATGTTAATTTAGCCGCGGCTTGTTAACTGGTATTTTGGACATCTGAATTATGAGTTTGATGTTCCAAAATTTTTTTTTTAAGAAATATTTTTTTCAATTTTCTTGTAAATAAAATAAATATTTTGAAGGTTATTAATAATTTGCACAAATCAATAGGTACCGTCTAAGGACGGGTGTACTAGGGTGCGTAGGATTAAATCCCTACCCTTATGCATAACCGACTCCGAACTTTAATCTGGTTACAAAGACCTTTTCTTTAAAAATAAATGGTTTTTCCATGTTTTCCATTTTGAATAAACTTGGTGGCGACTCCAATTTTCCAATTTTAACAATTCTTTTTGCCGTCCGTCGCGATCCCGTTGCGACAGATGGCGACTCCACTGGGGACAGTTTGAGAGTCAAGCCTTATAATTGATTGTGCATATTATAATTAACCTTTTTTTTTTCTCTTCTTTCTTTCTCTATTTGCCTCTTTCTTTGTAAAGTCGTCTTTTATTTCAAGGTACATTTTTTTTCTTTTTTTTTTAATGAAAACCATAGGGTAGATGATTTTTATTTTATATTGTTCTCTTTTTATACTCTTTTGTTTGTTTGTACATTTTTTTTTCTTTTGTTTATTTATTTGTTTATTTATGACAACCATAGGGTAGACGACTGTTATTTTGTATTATCTATTTTAGGTATTGGTCATGGGTAGTTTTAGGATTCCAGGTTTGTATGCTCCCTTCACACACATCACTTACACATTAATCACACACGAGTGGGGCCTATACCGGGTTCAGTGCAACTTGAGATAGGTAAGAGATTGTGTAGCAGTAGCCATATTGGATGTACGTCCTATTTGGTTATTGTGAAAATCTCATCTAGAGTGTGACTCTTCGTGAATGTCCTCATCTAGGTTCACCTTTGTGGATAACATTTCAAAAGAGTTCTTAACTCTAGAGGCCGTAGAATCCCAAATTCATAGATCCACCTGATGAGAGTCTTCAGGAGAAAGCCTATAAAGACCATAGGATAGTCCTTCATAGTTCACCTCAAATAGGACACAAAGGGAGCATACTTTCTTCTTTAACTTATTTCCTTTGTACATAAATTCTTCAATATGCTTAAAATATTTTTTTTCTTTGTAATGAAAATTTTTCACTTTTTTCTCTTTGTTTAACAGGTTTGTTAGAACACAATATCAAGTCTTGTTGTGAGTATCTTTGGAAAATGGAAACAACCATGAGATCAAACAATTATGAAGAAGAGAAATTGAAAAAAACTTTACATCTTAAAGTCAAGAAACCTGACACAGAAAGCCTAAGATCCTTGAGTCAGTTGTTGAAAGCTCCACAACGTCTTTCTCTTACCAGAAAATATGGAAAAGTCCTGAGCTTGTTAGAGGTGGAAGTCAGGTAGAAGCAATCACAGCATGGCAGGTATTATGATCATCCACTCTGATGCTTTACCTTTCAAGATTTCCAGTTGGCACCAACCCTTGAAGAATTTGAGCGAATCCTGAGTTACCACTAGAAGGAGAAAAACCTTACAATTATCAAGGACATTATGCTTCTCTACACACTATAGCAAATGTCCTAAAGGTAAATGTAAGAGATTTGCATGAGGCACAGAAATGCAGAAATGGGACCAAGGGATTTACAAAAGTTTACTTGGAAGAGCACATGCAACACTTAGCTCAAGCCGAAGATTGGGACACTTTTTCAAATGTGTTAATCCTCACTGTTTATGGAACCTCTTGTTTCCAAATATTGATGGTTTCGTAGACCTTGCAGCAATTGATGTATTCCTTGCCTGAAAATTTCATGCTCAAAATCCTTTCCCTCTAGCAGATGTCTATTGTTCCTTGAATTTTTGCTATGAGAGGAATGGTAAGAGAGTTTTGTGTTGTTTACCAATGTTATATGTGTGGGTTACTGCGCATATTTCAAAGAAGTTACAAGACACTCTGTCCTATTGATGATCTAAAGATGTATCATGTCAAGAACAAAAGTGGACGAGAATGGGCTGAAGAATTTGCAAAATTAAGTGAAAAAGTGATCCGATGGTACCCTTGGTGGGAAGATGGGCAGACATTGATTTACCAGTGTGGAAATTTTCCAAATGTACCCCTCATGGGTACTCGAGGATGTATAAATTATAATCCCGCATTGGTGCTGCGCCAACTTGGTTACCCTATAATGGAACCACCTTGAAGCTACAATAACTCCTTTCATCATGTACTACTCGAATTCTGATGACATGGTCTACCAAAAGTCCGATCCTTGGAACAATGTTGTCCGAAAGGAAGAGAACTGGAGTTAGGAGTTGTGCAGTGAAAGAAAGCTATCGCCAATGGGTAAAAAGTAGAGCTCAAGAGGTTAAGTTACCATTCAAAGTCTCAACAACAGTTACTCCTGATAAAACGTTGGCCTTGCATTTTGATGAAATTGAAGAAATCAAAGAAGTGAAAGAAAAACTGGACAAGGCCGAACAAGAAAAAATGCAAGTGGAGGCTGAATTGAAAAGCACCCACCATGATTATGCGGCTTTAAAGCGAGAAAGCACTGAAAGAGATCAAGTTCTTGAAAAGACCAAAGAAGTTAAAAATGGGACATGAGCACATGATGAAAACCAAAGAATGTCTCATAGCTGCCAACAAAGAGTTAGGACTTCGAACAAGAGCGTAATGAAGCATTAGCTGAAAATCAACGACTGAAGAAGCTGCTTCAAAATGCTAAATTGCTGAAAAAGCATTAAAAGGTGAGGAACAAATGAAACAACAAATTGGGAATTGAATGAGGAATACCAAAGAAAGGTTGAGGAACTAAATCAACACATGAAAGATGAGATCATGAACTATCAAGTTGTCCTGGAAAAAGAAAAGAAAAGGATTGCAGATTTGGATCTTGAAGTGCAACACGAGATCACATCATTCATGAGTTGAAAGTTCGCTTTTCAAACTTGGCAGGGTTGGCTAATACAGCAATAGAAGATGTTCCAAGATATCTGGAAATGGCTGAACAAGAAATTATCCCCTTTGAGACTCCAGATGAGATTCGCAACTTCGTTGACTATTGCAGAGATTTGGTTAGAAAGATGAAACGAATGATTGCAGAAAGACGTTGATGAGATGTTAGTTTTAGAGTGTCAATGTTGGTTAGGAAATAATATGTGGTTTTATGATGTAAGAAAGATGTTGTTTTGAAAGAATAATCATTCTCTATATTGTGTTGATCTCATGGCAATATTCATTTAAATATAACATAGTACCTTTGAACGAGACGTTCTGGGAAACAGTTATCATCAAAGATACTCACATCAAGACTAAGCACGATAGAAGGTCTCTAATAAATAACAATGTTTTTCTTTCTTTTTACTAAAACTCATTTCCACAGGTAAAACTTCGTCACCATTGGGCGCCCAAGGAAAGAAGATACCGATCTAACTCGTATTCACAATACCAGAGCTCGGACAAAGATGGCTGGAGGAAATTCTGACTCAGGAAGAGTACACTCAACCAATGATGAAGCAGAAGAAATTTAAGCATGGAAGTTGATGCAATGAGAGGGAAATTGAATGAAATGTCAAATAACCAAGCAAGGATGGAAGAAATGATGAGAGCCATGAAGGAGTCACTTGACTTATTGGAGCTAATCAAAACCGAGACATGGTGAATACGTCAGTTGAGGTACAACCAAGTGCTACAATGATAACCATACCTGGGGCATTAAATGCACCTGTAAATGTTACCCAAGGGGTGAATGATGGGGATGAAATTCCGAATAACCCTCATGGACAGCCACCACCCACAATGCCATTGGTAATTCCAATCGAAGAAGGCTATCATTCGTTAGAGAACACTCATACTGATGGGCATGAGCATGCTGCCCCATTTGGGGGCAACCTCATGTTGTTATCCAGAAACAACCATTTTCCTCAGAAAATAGCCATGCAGAGGTGAATAAAGACAAGTTTAGAGAAGAATGGATGAAGAAGATTCAGGAGCAAATCAAAGCTATTCAAGGACCTAGCACTTATGGTCATATGGAGATTGAGCAGCTTTGCCCTCCTATTGACGAGGTAGTTCCTAAAGACTTCAAGGTTCCTGATTTCTCAAAGTATGATGGCACTGGTAATCCTCTTTTTCATTTAAAGAGTTACTGCACAAAAATGTCAATATGGTCCAAGGACGAGAAGTTTCTTATCAGCTTTTTCCATGAAAGTTTAACTGGACCCGCCTTAGAGTGGTATATCCAATTAGACCATTCCAAAATTTCCTGCGGAGGGAATTAGTTGACCAATTCATGAATCAATACAAGTTTAACATGGAAATAGCACCTACTCGCGAGCAATTGAGCACGATGCAAAAAAGAAAGATGAGTCCTTTAAGCAATATGCTCAAAGATGGAGAACTTTAGCTCTCAAGTGCAACCGCCACTTATCCCATCTGAAATGTGTTCGTACTTTTTGGGGACTTTAGGATCTCCTTACATTGGGGCAATGGCAGGAGCAGCATACAAAGACTTCTCTGAATTGATAACTGCGTGAGAGAATCGAGAATTTGGCTAAAGCTGGAAAACTTCCTGTGAGTAATGAGGACACAAGAAGAGGATTGCCAAGGAAGAAAGAGGCGGAAGTAAGTTATGTGCAAGGTCAGCAATCTTTCATTCCAAGATATGCCTCAACACACCCAAGATCCCAAATACCATCCATCCCTTATTACCCACCATACCAAACTACTCCAACCACAAATACAATCCCATATACCCAACCTCAAGTCAATAACATCCACATACGACCATACCAACCAACTCGCCCAGCCTATACATATAACCCGACCACATATCCCCAGAACTACCCAAACACTACACCACCTCGACCAAATTTCCAAAACCAGAATCGCAATCGATTCCCAAACCTTCCACCTTTCCCAAAGCTATCCATTTCAAATGCTGCCTTTCAAAAATTGTTCGATGCTCACCTAATCTCACCATGTCCTGTGCGTCCATTAGAACCACCATTTCCAGCTTGGTACAACCCCAACTTAACTTGTAAATACCACATGGAAGTTGCGGGCATTCAATTGAAGATTGTGAAGCCTTCAAGACGGTAGTAAGAAGGCTAATTGCTTGTGGAAGATTGGACCTGCAAGAGGAATCAAAGCCCGATATTGTTAACAATCCGATGCCAAATCATGAAGGAGGAGCTCGAGTAAATGCTTTGACGATGGAGGAACCCTTGATCAAGAGGGTCTTGAATCTTCGAACTCCTATGGAGAAAGTTTTCATTGGCTTAAAGGAAGCTGGATACAACATCATAGCACCTGCATCTATGATGAAGGAAAATGAGAAATGTGATATGGAATCGAGTTGTGACTACCACTTAGGAGGCTTTGGTCATGACATAGAAAGTTGCTGGGATTTCAAGGCTCGTGTACAGGGATTACTCAACCTGGGTGTTATACAAGCAAAAAAGAAGCTAAATGTTTCTGAAGAGGTGAATGTGATTGAGCGTTTTGTGCTTCGAGTGCCTCCACTTAATCAAGCGCCAAAGCCAGAAAAGGTAGTTATCACTGTGAAGAAACCAACACCCTTTGTTTATAAGGACACACATGTTACCTTGGAACTATGAGACTGAGGTTGAGATGAAAAGAGATATAGGAGAAACCTCAAATGCCCAAGTAGGTGGAGTAGTAACTAGTATAACGAGAAGTGGAAGGTGTTATGGTCCTAAGAAATAGAAAAAGGAAAGTTTGTTAATGAAGGGAATGCTGGAAAGTTCTGACTTGGGAGGAAGTGAAATGAAAGAAGATGAGGAGGAGGAATTTCTAAAAATCATGAAACAGAGTGAGTATGATATTCTGGAACAATTAAAGAAGACTCCTGCCAGAATATCCTTGTTATCACTAATCTTGTCATCCGAGCCTCATCAAAAGGCAGTGTTAAAGATCCTGAAAGAAGCTTATGTCAAGCCTGACGTTTCAACAGAGAACATGGTGAATATGGTAGATCCAGTGAAACGTGTCAGCATGATCACGTTCAGATGAGGAAGTTGTGTCACAGGCTAACCCACGAGCACTGTACATAACTCTCAAATGCAGAGACCATATAGTGCCCAGGGTCCTCATTGATGGAGGGTCAGGATTGAATGTTCTACCATGTCGACCTTAAGTTACTTGTCAATAAGTAAGGATGATATATCGCAGGTGATGATTGTGAAGGCTTTTGATGGGGCAAAGAAAAGTATCCTTGGGGAAATGTTATTGCCATTGGAGATTGGCCCAAGTAGATTCGAAGTGTTATTCCAGGTAATGGAGATCGAATCAAATTACAATATGCTGTTGGAAGACCATGGATTAACAATGTTGGTGCTGTCCCTCAACCTTGCATCAAAAGGTTAAATACATAGAGAATGGCTCGATCGTTACAATCCATGGAGAAAAAGATATCATAGTATCTAAACCAGTTACATTGCCGTATGTTGAGAATGTGGAACTGGTAGAAGGTTTATGGCATAACCTGGAGGTAGTAGGGCTGAAGGGAACATAATAAGCCCCCAATGCAAAATCAGGTGGTGGCTCATATCATGGCTAAGAGTGGATACCTACAAGGCAAAGGATTGGGACTATAGTTGCAAGGTATCACGACACCAATACCAATCACCAAGAAGCCTAATCGATATGGTTTGGGATATAATGCACTATTGGAAGAGGAGATGAGGGGCATGACTCTTGAGCAGGAGGAGCAAATGGAGAAAATGAAGCAGATTCCTCACCTAAAGGAAACATTTCCAGGCCCAGCTGAAGTAATCCTAGCTGAGGAAGTTCACTCCCTCGCTGTTGTATCACTATCAATATGGTGAATGTGATGAATCGAAGAAAACAACCCTCATGTTGCCAACAATAATGAGATGTTGATGAACTGGAAAGTTGAACCAGTTATTGATGTTGTTGCTTCAAAGTAATTGTTTGGGTTGTATTGATAAATATTGTTTATGCTTCTGTTTATGCTACTCAAAGACATCATCTAAATGCACTTGCATGATTATTCAATAATCTTTCTTTATCTTCCATTTTCCTCGTTTCTCTCTTTTAATTTTTCTTTCTTCTTTCTTTTATTTACCATTCTCATCTCGTTAATTTATGTCTTCCATATTATTTTCATTTTTCCACCTTTCATTTTGGCATTCCAACCCATCCTAATTGCTTTCCAGGAATTTAAATACTATAGAAATTTTGTCGCATGAAAGGGACTTTGGAGACTTATCAATTGATTCTCTTGCGGCACTTGATTGTGATAGCCATGAATCTGATGAGGATGAGGAAATTGTTGGGCACTTTTCAGACCTCCTGGAGCATACAGAAAAGGAGTTTGACTTAGACAATGAGGTGATCGAGTTGGTTAACATGGGCACTAAAGAAGAGAAGAAGGAGTTGAAAATAGTGGAAAACCCAGAACGCTTAGAAATGATTGCATTGTTCAAAGAATACATGGATGTTTTTGCATGGTCTTACCGTGATATGCCAGGGTTGGATCCAGAAATAGCTTCACATAAGATCCCTTTATATGCGGGAATTGAGAAAAAGCAAAAGTTGAGAAGGATGCGGCCTGAAATGTCATTAAAAATAAAAGAGGAGGTGTGCAAACAGCTAGAGGCTGGATTTTTGGAGGTATCAAGACACATGACTGGGTGGCTAACATTGTGCCAGTGCCTAAGAAGGATGGAAAAGTTAGAATGTGTGTGGATTATCGGGATTTAAACAAAGCTAGCCCAAAGGATGATTTTCCTCTCCCTCACATTGATGTCCTTGTTGATAATACTGCAAAAAACCACCGATTTTCATTTATGGATGGGTACTCAGGATACAATCAAATTCCCATGGATGTTAATGACAAAGGAAAAACTACTTTCATAACTCCATGGGGAACATTTTGCTATACGGTCATGCCATTCGATTGAAAAATGCCGGGCTACATACCGTGCTATGGTTGCATTATTCCATGATTTGATGCACAAGGAGATTGAAGTGTATGTAGATGACATGGTTGCTAAGTCCAAAGAGGGAGAAAGTCATGTGGCAGTCCTAGAAAGTTGTTTGAAAGACTCAGAAAATATAAGTTGCGGCTGAATCCGAATAAATGCATCTTTGGAGCTTCTACGGGGAAATTACTTGGATTCATTGTTAGCAGAGAAGGAATAAAGGTAGACCCAGATAAGGTGAAAGCGATACAAGATATGCCTTCCCAACTAACGGGAGGTTAGAAGTTTTCAAGGCTCAATTACATTGCTCGATTCATTGCCAATTTGACTAGTACTTGTGAGCCTATATTCAAGTTGCTACGAAAACATCAACCCGGAGAATGGAATGAGGAATGCCAAGAAGCCTTTGCAAAATAAAGGCTTATTTAATGAAACCTCCAGTTTTGACCCCACCTACGGGCCGTCCTTTAATACTGTACCTCAGTGTTACCAACATCAATGGGGGCAATGTTAGGACAGGTATGACGAGTCTGGAAAGAAAGAGCAGGCAATTTATTATCTGAGCAAGAAGTTTAATGACTGCGAATCTCGCTACTTGGCAATGGAAAAGACCTGTTGTGCATTGGCATGGACTTCCAAGAGGCTGAGGCAGTACATGTTATACTATACAACTTGGTTGATCTCTCGAATGGATCCGTTAAAGTACATATTTGATAGTCCTCATGTGTCGTTGAGAATGTCAAAGTGGCAAGTGATACTGTCAGAATTTGACATCAAGTATGTGACCCAAAAGTCTGTCAAGGGAGGTGCAATTGCTGATCATCTAGCTGAAAACCCGCTTGAAAGTGAGCAGTAACCACTACTGAATTATGTGACGATGAAGTGCTGTTAGTGGAGAAAGAAGAGATGGAAGAGGAGAATGTATGGAAGATGTACTTTGATGGAGCTGCTAACATGAATGGATGTGGAATAGGAGCTATGGTGGTGTCACCTGCTGGTAAGCAATACCCAGTCTCTATCAAGTTGGATTTTGAATGTACCAACAACATCGAGAGTATGAGGCGTGTGCAAATGGTTTGCAAGTTGCAATTGACTTGGGAATCAAAGAATTAAAAGTCTTTGGAGACTCTGCACTTATAATTTATCAAGTTAATGGACAATGGCAAACAAAGGATCCAAAATTGGTACCTTACCAGAAATACTTGTCTCAACTAATTGAGCGATTTGATGATGTGTCATTCTCTCATTTAACTCGAGACAAGAACCAATTTGCGGATGCTTTGGCAACTTTGGCTGTAATGACCAAATTGGAAGTCCATGCTAATGTCCAACCTATCCATGTGGAGGTGCAAAGCGAACCAGTATATTGTGGCAATGTGGAGATTGAACCAGACGGCCAACCCTGGTATCATGACATCAAGCAGGTATATTCAAAAGGAGAATACCCAGCTGGTACAAATGAGGTGAATAAAAAGACAATTCGTCGACTAGCTATGAGCTTTTTCTTGAATGGTGAAGTCCTCTACAAGAGAAATCATGACACCACTCTCCTAAGATGTGTAGATGCTCATGAAGCTAGTATAATCATGACCGAAATCCATGAAGGGATATGTGGAACCCATGCTAATGGGCACATGATGGCACGCAAAATCCTAAGGAGTGGTTATTATTGGTCTACCATGGAAAGCGACTTATCAACTATGTTCGAAAGTGCCACAAATGCCAAATATATGCAGATCGAGTTAATGTTCCTCCATTTCCACTGCATAGCATGGTATCTCCCTGGCCTTTCTCATGTGGGGCATGGATGTTATTGGCCCAATTAATCCTAAGGCATCTAATGGTCATCGTTTCATCTTGGTAGCGATAGACTATTTCACTAAATGGGTGGAAGCCACTTCATATGCCAATATCACACAGAAGGTGTTTCTAGATTTATCAAAAGAGACATTATTTGTAGATATGGGATTCCAGAAAGAATTATCACAGACAATGCTCCTAATCTCAATGGTGCCGAGGTTCAGAAGTTCTTTGAGACTTTCAAAATCAAGCATCACAACTCAGCTCCTTATAGGCCTCAAATGAATGGTGCGGTCGAAGCCAAATAAGAATATCAAGAAAATTGTTGCCAAAATGGTGGTGAATTACAAAGATTGGCATGAAATGCTGCCATATGCTTTGCACGCTTATCGTACCAACATACGATCAAGCACAGGAACAACTCCTTTCTCATTGGTATATGGAATGGAAGCTGTATCCCCTATTGAAGTTGAAATCCCATCATTAAGGGTTTTGATGGAGGCTGAGTTAGAAGAATCTGAGTGGGTGAAAGCTCGTTATGAACAGTTGAATATGATAGAAGAAAAAGGTGGCAGCCATTTGTCATGGCCAGTTGTATCAAAGTAGAATGGCTAAGGCTTTCAACAAGAAAGTCCGCCCAGGGATTTGTATCCAGGAGATTTGGTTTTGAAGAAAATTCTCCCTAATCAAGAGGACACTCGAGGAAAATGGGCTCCAAGTTATGAAGGTCCTTACATTGTCAAACAAGCATTTTCAGGAGGGGCATTGATTTTGCAAAATATGGATGGACAAGAACTACCTAGACCGTCAACACTAATGAAGTCAAAAAGTTTTATGCTTGAAAAGATGCTGTGAAAGCTCATTGGTCGAAAACTTGAAGGAACGGCTTAAATGAAAGCTAGGATGAGAAATAAATAAAAATAATAAAAAGCCCGTTAGGTCGAAAACTGAAAGAGCGGCCTAAGCAAAAGTTAGGGTAAAAAAAAAAAAAGAAAAAGCCCGTTAGGACGAAAACCCAAAAGGGCGGCCTAGGCAAAAGTTAGGGCAAAATAATAAGCATCATCTCAAACAATTTACACTTGGGGCAACTTTCGGTGTTGAATGTGTCTTGTGAGCCAAGCATACCAAGATTGAAACTGGGGCAATTTTTGGATCAAGAGAAGGGAAGATTGAAGGCTCAGAAACAGATACAGTGGCTATGGCATCCAATTTGCTACAAGAAATCAATTGAATAAGCCACTAAGGACCAAAATTGGGCAAATTTTTATATTGTTTGAAATCCTATCTTTTACTTTGCTCTGTTTACTTCTTCCAACAATTTGTGATATTGTTGTCCAATACACCAAGCAATAAAAATGCTCATTCAGTTAATCTTTCCATTTCCCCTTTGAATGCATGTTCATTTATGATGTCTTGAGTAAGTATAAATTTAAGCTTAAACTTACCACGACCTAACAGTTTTTGCAGCAATGCATTAATGACTAGCATCACACAAAGGGAATCCAGAAGCTTCAATTAAGCTTGGCAGAAAACAATCATCATCCTAAAAGGAAAAAGAGATAAGAGAGAATGGGAAGAAGTGAGCAAAGTTATGGAAAAAAAAAAGAGAAGTTTCATTTGCGCCAGAAGGTCCAATACAGTGACTACGAGTTTGATCGGTTGAAGTTTTCCTCGAGGGTTGCTTGACTATGGTGAGATTCCTTTCACAAGAATGTTTTTTGAAAAGAAAAGAAATGCAGTGAAACCATATTGCAAGGTAGTGTTAATGACAAACTTGAAAACAGATTCATGTGGTAAAATCCTCTGAAGAAGCTTATGGTTCAAATGTTTTTCGATGTTAAAATGATCATCTCTTTCTTTTGATTTTCAAATCATTTAGGTCCTTGGCCTATTTCTCTTTTATCCATTTCATCCTGTCATGATCCTGGATTCATTCACATTTTGTACATAGACATCCTTGGCATCTCCATTTTAGCTTGACATATTTGGTTCACTTTTGTTTTTGAAAAAATGAAAAAAATTTGATTCTGCATCTAAAAAAAAATTGAATTTTACATTTCCATGATTTTCATTGCTTTTACATTTCTTGTCGGTCTCAAATTGCCATCTTTCTTTCTATTTGGCCTCAGATTGCCATTTAATTTCCTATCAGCCCCTGGCTTTTAATTTGTCTGAATCTTTGACAATATCCATTGGTCAAGTCTTTAATTTTCTGAGCCAAGGCTTTTCATTTCTGTCACTTGTTGCTCGTATCCATTGGTCGCAAGTCTTTTAATTTCCTGCTTTGTGACCCTATCCAGTTGGTTGCAAGTCTTCAATTCCTGTCGGCCCTGGCTTTTAATTTCCTGTCTCCTGTGACCGTATCCAGTTGGTCGCAAGTCTTTTAATTTTCTTGAGCCCAAGGCTTTTCATTTCCTGTCACTTGTTGACTCGTATCCAAGTTGGTCAGTTTTTCATTTCGTGTTTTTGTGGACCAATCCAGTTGGTCGCAAGTCTTTTAATTTCTCAGCCCCTGGCTTTTAATTTCCTGTCTGCTGTTGACCCGTATCCAGTTGGTTAAAGTCTTTAATTTCCTGTTAGCCCCTGGCTTTTAATCTCCTGTAGCTCTTGGCTTTTAATTTCCTGTCGCCTAGACTCATATCCAGTTGGTCGCAGGCTTTTCATTTCTGTTGCTTGTGACCCGTATCCAGTTGGTCGCAAGATTTTTCATTTCCTATCACTTGTTGACCCGTATCCAGTTGGTACAAGTTCTTTCATTTCTTGTTGCTTGCCCATATAGGTTGGTCGCTCTTTCATTTCCTGTTGCTTGTGGACCCGTATCCAGTTGGTCAAGGTCTTTTACTTGCCACTTGTGGACCCGTATCTAGTTGGTCACAAGGCTTTTCATTTCATGTTGCTTGTTGACCCGTATATCCAGTTGGTCGCAAGGTTTTTCATTTCCTATTACTTGTGGACCCGTATTCAGTTGGTCACAGTCTTTCATTTCTTGTTGCTTGTGTTATAGAATTTGGTTCGCTCTTTTAATTCCTGTCACTTGTTTACCCATATCCATTGGTCGCAAGAACTTTTGATTTCAGTCAGCCCCTGCTCGGTTTGTAAATTCCTGTTAGCCCTCTGTCGATTTTTGAATTTCCGTTTGTAAATTTGGTGAAATGACTTAGTTTCTCTTCTTTGCATGATTCACACATAGGTTATCTCTAAATTGTGTAGTTTGCATGTGACTTTCTTGTTTAGACTCTTTTAAGGTTAGAATTCAATCTTTCTTGCATTTGCATTTCATGTATTACCGAACAAAATCAATGTTCATGTCTTTACTTATTCCTTACAAAGACAATATATAAAATTTAGGTTTTTCATATTCTCTTATAAGAAATAAGTAAAAAGGGGCAAGAACACGATTTTGTGGACCCAAGAATAAAAAAATTTCAGTCCATTCCTTTGAAGAATTCTTAGGTTGTTTCCATTTTAGTTGTCATTTTTGTTAAGCTCATTTGTTTTTAGTTTTGAATTGATAAATAAAAAAAAAAAAGCCTAGCCATTCAATTTTTAATTGTTTGATTTTTATTGTACAACATAACATTAGCCCATTCCATGTGTTCATCTTTTTAAGCCCATTTAATTTCAAAAAAAAAAAGAAGAAAAAACCCATTACGTTATGGTTGTTTGTCGTTGTTTGTCCCACTTCTTTTCATTATTTTGTCATCTTTTTTTAAAAAAAGAGGAATATGCACCGAATAAGAATAAAATGAACGTGAAGGCATGAAGGCGGGAGCATGCAATAAAACAAAGAAGACAAAAATATAGGTGCCTAGCAGTTAGAGGCGTGTGCAAGTCTCCAGAGGAGACAAAGGAATGCCTAACAAAATTTCAAAAAAAACACATCAAAGCTCCAATTGAATCACGTTGAAGAAGGAAAGTAAAAAAAGACACCAATGGAAAAATGTATACAAAGCCAAAGGAAATCCCATAAAATCAGCTACAATTTGGAAATTTAGCTCAATCAAATAAAAAATGGCTCCTGCAAGTCTGAAAATGGGACAAATGATCAATTCACAACTATAAATGGGAATGAAATTCACAGATGCAAAAAAAAAAAAAATTCTGAAATCTTTAAGATTGGTTGAAAGAAAACAGGGGATCACCATTTTTATCTCTTGAGAGTTTGAGAGAAATTCAAGGAAAGTCACATAAACAGGGGATTACTTTTTTTTTTTCCGAAGCCAAAAAAAAATAGAGAGAATTGAGCAAGGATTCCAGGTAAACTATTTTTCAATCGTTGATTCATTTTTTAGCGTCTATTTTCCAAAGTCCATCAAAACCAATACCCACAAATCACGCCAAAAATAAAAAACCAATCCACAACCAAACACGGATAGATTAAAAACCATCATCATCAACGGTCCATAACAAAAAATTTCAGTTCCTAAATCAAGAGCCAAACATAAATTAAAAAAGAGTGTCTCCTCCCCTTTCCTTCCTCACCAGCGGCTCCTCCCTGCCAACCAGAAGCCACCAAGTCAACCACCACCATCACCACCTGAAATCCTAATTCCAAATCATAACCAAACTAGATTCATAATTTTTCAAAACAAAAAAAGGAAGCTGAAATAAGAAGGAAGGGAGGCGGACCTTCATGACCGCGTGACCACCACCGCGAGATCGCGGTTCACCGCACCATGGTCCACCACCTCCACCGCCTTGCACCGCCATGGGCATCTCCCTCTCTCTTTTCCCTTCTCTCTCTGCTCCTCTTCTCTCTGTGTCTCTTGCTCTCTCTATCAGGTTTCTCTCTCTTTCTCTTTGTGGATGTATGTGAATGGGGACATGTGTTAGTGAATTATTTCTCTCCATGGGCCCTTGTGTTTGTTGACAAAGGAATCAAAATAAAATATAAAAAAATGAAACCCACGTACCTTTTCCAAGTCAGGAGCACGTTGCTTTATTTTGTCACTTGATGATTGTTTTTTTATTATTTTTATATTTTGTTTGTCCTTTTCATTTACAATTCAGCTTGTGTTAACAAAATTTTGGGCTTGCCTTTCGGTAATACCCATTCAAAATCCAATTTAAACAAACAAAAAAAAAGAGGAAAATGTTAATTGGTCAATAAATTTTTTTTTAAATTTAGTTAACCGTGACGGTTTGTTAATTCTATGTCTTAGAATATTTTAACTATGACAGCTTGATATTCAAAATTCATTTTCAAAAATAAAAACTAATCAACATTCGAATATATTATAAAGAACTACGTGACTTTGAATTCCCTATTGCACCAGGAAATACGTAGGAGGCGGCGTTGAATCCCTGTCAAGTCAAAATTAAATTTTATAATTTTTGTCTTAATTGTAAATAATTTTTCTAATGAATTTGCAATAATGAGATATTTTATTTTATTTTATTTTCATTTCTTTGGAGGGAATATGTTTTATTTGAATAAATGAATTAATTTAGCCATGACGGCTTGTTATTCGATATTTCGGGCATTTGAGTTATGACAGCTTCATGATTTGGAAATTTCCTTAAAATACATTTGTTCTCTTTTGTATTTTCTTCGTTTATATAAAATCAAAATAATTTTATCATTTGTAAATATTTATTAATTCATAAGACATTTTATGTTCATGTATTCATTTTAATTTTGTTACTTATTTTTCAAATATTTTATTTCAAATAAAGATGTTAATTTAGCTGCGACGGCTTGTTAACTCGGTATTTTGGACATCTGAATTATGAAGGTTTCATGTTCCAAAATTTTTTTTTTTTTAGAAAGATTTTTTTCAATTTTCTTGTAAATAAAATAAATATTTTGAAGGTTATTAATAATTTGCACAAATCAATAGGTACCGTCTAAAGACGGGTGTACTAGGGGTGCGTAGGATTAAATTCCTACTTTCTCTATGCATAACCGACTCCGAAACTTGAATCTAGTTACAAAGACCTTTTCTTTAAAAATAAATGGTTTTTCCATGTTTTCCATTTTGAATAAACTTGGTGGCGACTCCAATTTTCCAATTTTAACAATTCTTTTTCGCCGTCCATCGGATGGGTTGCGACACCTCATGACCTCTAGAGTCTTTCTATATGCATATTTAATATTAAATCCATTTAATAAACATCATTTCCATCTCTAATAAACCTTTGGATCTTTGAAAACATATTCATCATTAATAGCATATCATAATCATTTCTAACATAGTTCTCTTAAAATTAGAAAATAATCATTTCTCAAACTCTGAACATATCCTTGTGACTCAAAAATATATGAGTCTCTCTATACAAAGTATACATGAAAATTGGAATCATGTAATTACAAAATAATCATGATAAATCAATGCCAATCTATTTCTATGGTCCAAGGACATCCACAATACATGGAGCACTCTATCTCTACAAAATACCACATGCAACTTCACTCTAAAATGAAGCTCGCAACTGGAACTTTCTACTAATGGGAATGAGGTGGATCAGAATGATCCATAGCAGCTAACAGTCTTGTAATGGAAGAAGTGAGAGGGGTGAGTTTCATCTAAATGAGTAGGCCCTCACCCATAACCCTCTCATAGGACAATCAAGAAACAAATAATCATATATAATCATAAGATATTTTAATACAATATCTCTGAAAATCATATTCATAGAAAACATCTTTAAATTCTTATTTTATAGAAATCATTTTATTACATATACATAACAGCTTTTAAATCAAATATTCTCTTAAAAGCATCAATATTCTCTGAAAAACATAAATAACAGGACTCGTAGAGAAACAAAATCTCTGGTTATGTACAATTCATGTGACATAACAATATCTCTTAAACTCTGGGCACCTAACTAGGTCCCATTTCTTAATTCTGGCCCTATGGGCAACTGGTATACCAAGGTTAACGGATTAATTGCCGTTAACACACAACCTGTTTCTATAGCCACTGTCTAACTCAATCAGAAATCTAAATCTTTTCTCAAAGTCTTCTATCCTAGAGTTCACAAACTCTAGTATATAAAATCAATAAATTCTGAAATTCATATAATCATTACAACATTTCCAATCATTTATCTTAAAACTCTATTCTTGAAATCATAAAATCTCTATTATATGTATAAAATTATTTAAACATGAAAACTCTTGAAACTCTGAAAGCTTTGGTCTCATATGACTGTAACAATCTGACTTTAGCATAACTGTGACTATGAAATCATGCCCAAGGGATCACCTCTTTGTAGGCATTCCATTTCAAGCCCAAGAATATGTATTCTGACAATTGTTATGAATCATATTGAATTCCATACTTCTGAGTATCATAAAAATACTTACTTTCTCTAAAAACCCTATCATATACTTGTGCTCTAATCTGGAAATCATCATAATATTTCATAAATCTCTAAATATAATCATATTCATACTCTTGCTCTTTAATAAAAATCACTTTTAACAATAATGGTCCCATGAGTTTTCAGAAAAACATATATTTCATGCTTTCATTTCTAATATCATATAGTCACGTTATAATTTACTGAAATTAACTCTAATGATCAACATAAGGATCATAGGATCTGAACCCACTCACCATTTGAAGTCGGAGTATGTGGGCCCCACCAACTGGAGAACTTGGAATGGCACCAACAACTGCCATAGAGCAATTATAACTCTAGATTAAACTCTAATAATCTCTAGGGGCTCTATCCTTATTCTAACAAAATTGGGGAGGACCCACACTTGATAACAATGAAAGAAATGGTTGGTCCAAATCCAAGATTATGAAGAAATAAAGCCATAATCTAATAGCATATACTCACCTTGAAGCTTGGAAATAATGGATTTGAGAGAAGAAAATTGATGAAGGAGAAGAAGAACGCGTTCTGCGTTCTGAGCCCGAACACGGCTTTTTGGTTTCCGCCTGGCGGTGAAATGACCGCCTGGGCGGTCCCCTCTTCCAGCCAGCCGCACTTCTCTCTGTTGACCGCCTCGGCCGTCTCAGGAGGTTTCTCCAGACGGCCTTTCCTACCGCCTGGGCGGTCCCATGACCGCTAGGCGATCTCCAGGAGGTTCACTTATTTACATTTTTATTTTACTTCCCATTAACTTTAAAACATAAATGTAAATAAGGAAATACCCCTCATTTGGATTCAAATAAAATATCTTAAAAATTAAAATCCCAACAACTGAATCTAAAATTTGGGTTTTAGTTCAAATCCAATTTCCGAGATTTCTAAACTTGTGGGCTAAAAACGAAACACTTAAAGGTTTGATAAAATTCATTAAAAATCACCCTTCAACTTATTTTCCCTCTAGGAACCATTGGGGACTTTGATTCCAAGAATATGGTTCTATCATATAGCCCTCCAATGAGGTGTAGGATCTCACTTAGCCAAATTCAGACCCTGAGTCTCTGGAAACTGAGGTTATACAGAACTTGACTCCTTGACCTGTGTACCTCGGGTATCACATACACTCTTTAAGCTTTTTTTTATTTTCCATCTAATCTTCTCGTTGAGATGGATGATGATCTTCAAATAGTGTTCTTCTTCTTACTGATGAGCACAAATGAAAATAATGATGATGTGCTTGATTTGATCATGAGAGAGCACTTTCTAATGTCACAAACTAGTTTCTGAAGACCTAATTTCACTTTCTGGCGCTCTAGCTTGCTTTCTTAAGTTTCTTACATATTGGAATTCACTTTCTAAACTATTTTTCACATTCTTAAGAATTTAAATCTCTTTGAATGAGATTTTAATCACATTGAATCATGATAATATAAAAAATATATAAGAATTGAATTATATGTATATGAGAAATTTCATGTTAATCACTATAGAAACTCAAATAAACAATTAATTCTTTCTTTAAAACATTTTAATAAAATTTGATTTGTTGTCATTCAAAACTTACGCTATAATAGCTTTCTCAAGGGGTTTTAGAGCTAACATTTTTCACTTATGTGTTAGGAGATGAGGCGGTTGATTTTGGATTGGTGGTTGTGGAAGTGGAAGAGGAGGTCTCGAGTCGTGGAAGGTTGATCGCGAATGAGAAAGCTTGTTATTTCTGGATTAAGAGGTGTCTATTCTGTTATGGGAGCAGGATGTGGTAGTGAGTCCATACCTGCTTTGTTCATCGAGTTTGGATCGTATGTGTTTGATGTGTAACGTCACAGGGATTCCGTCATTATCAAAGGCAAAGCCACCTCCTCCAAGTAGGTTCCTACATATCTTTTTTTCTTCTTTTCTTTTTTTGTCATAAGCACCAATTGCAACATAAATTGAAACAAATCAAATTCATAAATAGATAACAAACAGACAGTCAATTTGGGCAATGCATAGAGACAAATACCCTAAAAATACTAAACATCAAGGTTCTAAAAGGACCAGACATTAAACAGTCTGGCAAGGATTCAAGGTTAAATGGAGCCTAACGGATATAACGGTATATAATAAAATATATATTTATATAAATATATAAAAATATAAAATAAAATATATGTCATAAAATAACTAAAAATTAAATTAGGTATCAACAAAACCCATAGAACATAAGATAATTAATCTCTTAGTCAAAATAAACAGTATCCATATGGATCAAATCTCTCAATTACTACTTCCAATATTAGAAAAGAAAAAAAATTAGGAAATATGAGATTTTAAGCCTTTTTTTTTTAAAAAAACCCAAAATAATGCAATTTTGTAATTTTTTACAAAAAAAAAACGTTCAAACTTTTTTGCGGGATTTTCCTTTTCCCTTGGGTCTAGGCGTTCTTGGCGTTTTTTTCAAGGCGGTTTGGGTCTACCCAGCTGCAGAGCGGGTTCAGGTCTAGTGGTTTCAGTTTGGTTCGGTTGAATTTAGAACAATGCTAAACATAGAACATCAAGAATCTTAACATAGAACATCAAGAATCTTAATTACCATTTTCATTTTTTTTGTTTATATTTTTCATCTTTCTTTTTTTTTTGTTTGAGTTAAAAAAGAAAAGAAGACATCTCATAACTCTTTTTTTTTTTTTTTTGTTCTTTTTAGGTAAGACTCAATTTTCTTTTTTAAGAGAACCATCCCAAAGAAAATAAACATATTTTTAAGCAAAACTGGAAAAAAAAAACCATTGAAGCCCACAAAGCCCAGATCCATGTTTGGTACTGAGCCTGTTAGAAACGCGCACACAGAGAAAGAGGCAGAGAGTCTCACATCCAAAGCAAAAAATAAAAACACCAGCTCACATAAGCCATAATATCATCATACGGTAACAAAACACATTTGGTACTGAGAAATGTTAGAAACGCGCACACAGAGAAAGAGGCAGAGAGAGGCAGCAGCGGCCATGGCTGGAACAGTAGAGACGGCAGGGCATCGCCGACTGCTCCACGGCGCCAACGGGGAGGATGCGGTGGCAGTGCGGCATCATTCAAGAGGAGCGCTGTGGCGGCTGTGACGCAATCCTAGGCGGCGGACCTCGCAGTGGTGGAGGCGCGCGGCGGCTAGGGTTTAGGGGGGCAGCGCGGCGCGACAGCGGCAGCGGAGGAGGAAGAGAGTGGTGTGCTTGGGGTTCTGTTTGGAAAATGGGCGGCAGCCGGTGTGGAAGCGGAGGAGAGGACGCAGCGGTGGTGCGGAGCATCCTCAGCGGCACGGCGGCGAGCTACAGGCCACAGGATTGGGTGATTTCCGGCGAAGGCTAGGGCAATTTTTTCCGTTGTGGCTGTTGTTCCTTATACTTACCTTTTTTGGCTTTAATTTTGTTTGTGATTCTGTGTGGGTTTTGATTTGGTTCTCTGTAATAATGGTTCGTTTTGGTTTTGGTGTGACAGGGGAGAGCTTTTGATGTTGCTGTTTTTTGTTTTTGGGTCGTTGATGAATAAAGAATGGGGTTAGATTATAGTTTGGTGTTGTAAGGGTCTTGTGTTTGGTTATGGTTTTGGACTGTGATTTTGGTTGCTTGTTAGTGAGGGATGGGTTTATGGTTTGATGGATATGGAAGGGAGGTGTTTGGGGTTGAGGTTTGTTGTGTTCACATTATGTCTGGGGAGTGAACCAGCCACGGGAGAGTTCTCCTCCTCCTAGGTTCCTGCATATCTCAAGATGGAAAAGCATTTTTTTTTTTTAATTTATCCATATACCTTGCTTTAGCTTCGCAGGCTCCTTCTAACACGGGGAGGGTCAGGCTTGGGGCCATCATGGTCCTGGACAAAAATTACAATTATAAGACTTAAATTTATCAAATTAAGAAAGTCAAATTTACTCTTTTATCCTTTCATGCACTCATCCCAAAGCCCCTCCTCCTGTTGACCCCTCACTCCCTCTCAGTGCTCTTCTGGGTATGTCCCTCTGTTCCATCTCATGTAAAAGAAAGCAAAGTGTATCTGATATTTTGCTAAAATGCAGTGTCTAGGGCCGCCGTGGAAGTTTTAATTTCGACTGCCCTTTCCCTTCATGTTCAAAATGCAATTTTAAATATAGATCCTCCACGGACCCACCCTCAAACCTAACGGACCCCCAAAGCTAATAGATCCTCCACATCTTAATGCACAAATCTTGATCACAACACAGGAAAAATTATATCAACACCAGCACTTGGATTACTGATTGCAACTATTTTGTCAATCACGATTATGGAAATTGTTTAAATATACATGAATATTACTCCTTGACATCTGAGGGCAAAATATAATTTTATGATTTTACTTATTAATTTTATTGGGGTCTATTACAATTTAGAATTCAGCATTCATGGCTGCTGCTATCTCAAAGGAGCAGGGAAGCTCCATGGTTGTCGACAAGCCTAGTTGTCTGTCTTAGGGGATGGGGTTTTGCGCCACCACTGTTTTGATGTTGACGAGATCGCAGGTTGATGCTCTGCTTGGTTCGTTGGAGAATCCATGGATGCCAATTGTCCATCACCACCACTGGTGCACAGACGAAAACTATTGTCATATGGGTTTCATTGGAGTGATAGGAGAAGACAACAGAGGTTAGTGACCGCCATGAGTGGTGGTGTGGATGAGGGGAGGGTTAAAGGCGGGTGGCGACAACAGCGGTGGAATAAGGGGCTTAGCAAATGATCACAATCAAGAGGGTAAAATGGAACATATAACCTAAATAATATAATTTAATTGTTTTTTAGGTTAATCAAGTGATTGTTAATATAAAACTAAATTATTTTAACATGAACTATAATTTGAATTGGATTACATCTTAGCCATTGATGTAGATCTTGAATGGTCTGAATTTAAGAAGCATGATGGATCCTTCCCCATGTTAGAAGGAGCCCCGCAATAAAACTGTAAAAAGCCTTTGGTAATAAGGAAAGATGTGACATTCATTTTAGGGACAATAAGCTGGTCCTAAGTAGCTATGCTTTCAACATTTTTTACTTTTGGTCAAAATGCTTTCAACCACTTGAAACTTTGAATCAATTGTAGGCCTAGTTTCTATTTTTTTTTTTTTAAATCCGATAGCCCCTAGGGTTTAGATAATAGAATGAGAGTTTGTTTTCCATTTATTTTTATGGTTTTGCTCTCCAATGCATTAAAGATAATTAAAGTAGTAAGTTTCTAAACTTTTGATGATTTCTGCATAATAAAAAAATAAAATTGCATGTTTTCAAGGAAAATTTCTTCTTTTACTATTTTAACCATTGCTCTTATAGCTCTGGTTAGCTAAACCCTTATTTTTAAAATATGTAACCTAAGTAGTCCACTTTAGTAGACTTGTAACTCATCTTAGACCCCTAGTTTTGTGGATATGTAGAAGTTATGAGGCTTCTATCAATTCTTTAATTTCAAAAAATTTGGACTTGCCATGTGGATGTGAACATGGTCAGCAGCAGCAGCAGTGGGAAGAACAACTTTCAATTTATACAATGTATAGATTAGAATATATTTCTATGGTAGGGGGCATTTTAAGTATAATCTAAAACCAATATTCATCTAAAATTTGTATCCTCAATGATTAGTCTCTTAATTGATGTTGTTAAATTTGCATGCGGTAGTTAGGCACTATGATCATTGTTGGCAAAACTCAATTCTAACCCCTCAGAACCTCTAAGGGTTTGTTTGACACGTAAAATTGGAATTGAAACTAAGAATTCTTAATTCAATTCCAATTCTATTAGAATTGGAATTAGCTTAGGAGATTAAATTTTACATTTGGCTCTTACAAAGAATTAGGGTCCTAAACTAGAATTCTAAATTCAATTACATTTCTATTTATTAGATATGTGATTCATAACTTCAAAATATTTTCTAGCAAGTAGCTAGGTCGACCGCCCAAGTGAGGGATTGGTCATCGTAGAGGGTGGGAGGCCATCGCAGGAGGCCAGTCCAACAAGAGCGGGCTGAGCGCCACCGAGTGGCGGGTGATGAGAGAAGGTCATAGTTGGAGAACAATAAAATTTATGACATATAAAGTTGGCAATTTTTAACGTATAAGAATTAGAAAAGGCTTGGTCTAATTGGTTTCAATTCCATAGAATTGTTATATGGAACTATGATTATAATTCAAAATGTGCTAAAAAATTTGGAATTGGGCTGTCTAATTCCAATGTCCAATTCCACGTGGCAAATGGGCACTGACAAGATTAAACTTCTCTATGATTTTCTCCACATGACCAATTATCATTTGCCACAAGATGGAACCAATCACAACAATCTGTCACCTCTCTAAATTAAACAAGATCTTTAAGAAAAAGAAAATTAAAAAAACCAATTACATTTTAATTCATGATGCACACGGTAAATATTAGTGTGATATAATCAAAGTGTCACAATTCTGTGATTGGTTAACAAGTCTTGGTTGTTCCCAACTTTTGACTTCATCATCATCATGATATAAAGATAATTGTTCTTTGAAGCTCTCACCACCTTGTTGTAAACTGTGCCTCTCTCTGCTGCTTTTTGGATCAGTTCTCACATCTCACTTTATAATCTTTCTTCCTCCTTTTTGATGATTCTTCATCATTTCTTTTTATTTTGTTTATGATGTCTTTCTGCAATTGTGTTTTGAAGATTTTTCTTTTCTCTCCTTTTTTATACATTTTTTCACGGCACTGGTTCCCCTTTGTTTGTCTTGATTTTCCTCTCTAACATTGTTTACTTCAAAGGTGAGCTTCTAAATCATCATTTGTGCTTTTTTTTTTCTTTATGATAATTTCTGGTTTCCAATTTTTCTGATTGTTTCCCGCAATTGGGTTTATTAGATTCCTTCCCCATGTTTGCATAGTTTAGCTTTGATCCTTCAGCTAACTTTCCTTGCTACAATTTGCTCTATTTGCCAACTCTAAACTTCTTTGCTCCTCTAGTGAGAATATGCAACCATAATTCAGCATTTTTGTTCTTGTTAATCTCTACTCCTCCCATTTTTCTTATTGTGCATGTGGGTTCTTAAAATTTGTCTTTATTTGTTCAACTAGTTAATTTCCCTTCTTTCTTTATTTCCCTTGAAAATATCTTTAGCTTTGATGATGCGCTTTGTATGGTAAATTTCTATAAGCCTAATTCTATATTTTTTACTTTAAAAAAAAAGAGAGAGGGAGGGAAATTTCACCCAAGATCATCAATTATGATGGTTTCTTAAAATTGGGTCATATTTTCTCGCTTTTTTATCCATGGATTTTGTGATGCATGCATGGTGGTACTCCCTTCCTTTTGGTGTCATCTTTTATTATGTTGCTCTTTGTAGGTGTAGCTTTTGTGCTTGCTAAAAACAATGTTGGGGGTTGCCTTGCCTCGTATTGTATAGTTTTTCTACTATTTAGTTTAAGCTTTAAGCCTTGTTACCCACACATAATAATAATCTTTATTCACAAATATAAGACCCCTTTGTTAAAATATTTTTTATAAGCTATAGTTTTTATTTATTATATATTTAATTAAATGATTTTAAATTAAAAATAATGAATATTAGTTCATTATAATTTTAAAAATATTTATTATATATAAAAAATACATTTCTATCTAACCATATATTTGGAAGAATTTAATATTTTTATGTCCCTAATTGTAATTTAATAAAAAAAAATACTTCAACATTTATTATTGTGATTGAGATCATGACGGAATGACAAAAAGACCACAAGTAAAATCAATGGTTTTGAAATGGGTTCAATGGAGTCGCCACCAATATTTTTTTAAAAATTGGGAAAACAATGGGAAAATCCATTTTTATCTTTTAAAACAGGCGATGTTCTTGGAAATCATATTTGAATTTGAGATTCAATTATGCTTAGAGAAAAGCAAAAAGTTTATTTTTGCAGTAGCCCTAACACATCTATATTGCTATGATTATATTAATTGATTATGCTAATTATTAATAACCTTTTAAAATATTTCTTTTTCTATTTTTTATTACAAAAATAAGGAAAAAAAGGAAGACTTTGAAGCATTAAGTTGTTACAACTAAGATGTCCAAAGGTGTAACAAGTTATCACGGCTAGGTTAACATTTTTATTTGAAGTAATGTGTTCAACAATTTAACAACTAACCCAAATAAAATAAATAAAAATATGTAATATATATGAATAAATTTAAAAAAAAGAATAGAATAAAGGACTATGTACAAGCAACACAAAAAGTTATAAAAAATTAATTTTGACCTAATAGGAGATGTTGCTTCTACATATTTTTAATATAATGAGAAACTTGATTTTGTACCAGAATAAAATAAAAAAAATCATTATTTATGCCACTCTCACATTTTGAAGATTAAACACAGATGTACACTCTTTTTCGTATATTAGAGAAGTCGGTTAACTATTGGGTGATTTGAAAACACAAAGAAATTGGTCAATAGGTGACCGATTTCTCTCATTTAACTTCCAAAGGAATCGTGCTTTCACTCGTTCCAACCCATGGACGGTGGGTGAAGCGGTAGGTGATTGTCCAAGCTGCAGTGTTCCACGTCCGCTGCATGCGTGACACGTGGCGAAATCGGTCAATGTTAACGATTTCACCACGTGTCGCGCATGCAGCGGGCGTCCGAGCACGCCGCTACTCCCTCCCAGCCAATCGTCTTAATGCAGAATATGTGTATAAAAGTGTGTGCGCCCAGCTTGATATCAAAAAAATTTCAAGTTCTTCCTTCGAAAATTTTTATCCTGAGTGAAAGAAAAAGGTTCTAAGAGTTTGAAAAAAAATTAATTGTAGTTTACGTGGAAAGTGGTATAAAAAAAAGTGAAAAAGATGGAACAAAATGATTTTAGGCGTTATGATAATTTTGGGCATATTGCAGCAAATCTTCATTTGGAGGTAAATTTGTACGATTTATTAGATTGATATATTCTATTTTGTCATTATTTTTTAATTACATGTAATAGTTCTTTAATTTAGTTTAGTGCATTCTAAATATTTGAATAAGTTTAGGAAAAAGGATATTTTAGTTGTAAAATTAGTTTATCTTAAGTATAAGTTTAATTAGTTTGGTGATATTGGAAAGTAAAACCAATGTGTCAGGAAGATTAGTGTACCTTAAATATATTTTACTTGTAAAATTAAATTAGATTAGTATATACAACAGTTAGATTATAGAAGAAAAATATGTCTAGTATATAATGTAATTTAATTAGATTGATGAACATGTTTAGGAACATAAAATATTTTAATTAGTTTATTGAAATATTTTAGTTAAGTAAATACAGGTATACTCATGTTTTGTAATTAGATTAGAAATTTTAGTTATTAGAAATTTTAGTTAAGTAAATATTGCACCTTAAATTTTGTAGATTAGAAATTCTTTATTTTTTAATTATAGTATTTAGTTGTTTTAGGGAGATTAGAGCACCTTAAGCATAACTGGTTAGTATAATTAATTTAATTAGACTAATAAATATTATTGTTAGATTATCCTAACATGTTTTGTAAATAATATTATTTAATTATATTGAAGGACATGTTTAGGAAATTAGTCAATGCATTATAGGTAGCAAATTTGCTTATTTTAATTTGATTTCTTAGTTGTTTTAGATAGATTAGTGCACCAGAAAACCTATTTTAGTTGTATATATTAATTAGATTAGTAAATATTATAGTTAGATTACAATATAAATAATAGATGGATAAAAAATATATTATTTAGAATAATATTTTTTTAATTAGATTTGTTAGTTAGTTCTTTTGGTTAGCTTAGTTCTCATTCAATTAGATTGGTACAATTTTAATCTATTTAGTATGATAATTTTTTTTTATTTTGTGCTTCAGCCTGCCCGTGTTGCGTGGTAGATGAGACCACATGAAAAGGGTAGATCTCAACATGCGGCATGCGAAGGCATACTTAGAACGGCCGGTTTTGCATGCTGCACAAATTAAATTTTTTGAGTATGACAATGCTTTACTGCTATATTTGTGGAGCGGTGGCGTCCTGAGACTCACACCTTTCACTTGCCATATGGAGAGTGCACCATAACACTCCAGGATGTTGCTTTTCATTTGGGGCTACGAGTGGATGGGGCTCCTGTCAGTGGTTCACAGGAGCATGGGAGAGGTTCTATGGCAGAATATTTGGGATATGTGCTACGAATTGCTGGTTCTCTGCCACACCTAGAATGAGCGCAAAAGAAATGGTAGTACAGTGACATTGGCATGGCTGAAGAACATATTTGCACCTTTGGAAGAAAATGCGACTGAGCTTCAAGTCATGCAAGCAACACGAGTTTACATTATGCTACTAATTGGGGGGATGTTGTTTGGAGCAAGTCAGCCTAGAGTTCACTTGAGATGGTTGCCTCTTCTGCGTGATTTTCAAGAGTGTGGGCGACTGAGCTAGGGATCTCCTGTGTTATCCACATTATACCGTGGTTTATGTCGTGCAGTTAACATCTCAGTAGGTGATCTTGCTAGGTGTCTTGTGTTGCTACAATCATGGATATGGTAGAGTGCCATCGCTCAGTCCTATAGTTGACCGCCCAGGACTTAGGTTTCCACTGGCTAGGAGGTATATTAGTACATTGAAATTTGGTAAATGTGATGTAAATTATGTTTATCATTACAGTTGCACAAATTATCAACTAATGTATATCTTTGCAGGTGATGATTTACCACACCACCTGATGCACATGAGAGATGCATGCCAATTCTCAGGGCACAAATTGATCAGCTTACTATAGGATGTAAGTTTGTAAAAATTATTTAACAAAATTAATATATAAATATATTTATATAAGTGGAAAGCTAATCAATTTCTTGAACAGTTTGTGTGAAACAATATGATATCCCAGGACCGACAAATTACACCAGCATGGGTGATCTCTGAGTTCTGAAATTTGGGCATTACTTACATCATTAATTTGCTTCCCATGCGTTGAATGGCATCACGTCGATCGCGTGCTTAGACAATTTGGGGCTAAGCAACCCATTCCATTTGATCCGCTGAACATTGATGCCTAGCATGTGAGGGATACAAGGGGCATGGAGTGTACTTGGTGGCCAGATTATCACAGGACATGGCATCAGTTATGGGATCAGCGAAGAGACGGAGTCCCATATCATCGTGCTCCTGGTTCACTCCAGTTGTCTTCGCAGAGTATTTTGATTGGTATGGTCGTGTTGCACGGAGGGTTTTATCAGGTGAGCAGGTGTTTCGCGACCCCAGGACATGTGCATCTGCCAGTGATGCACCGCCTGGCACCGGTGCCTATTGCACCTATGCCTCCTCATGCTCCAGGTCGACAGGCGAGGTCGCGAATGCGTCGGGACTCGCAGCAGACGTATGCATGCTCAGGAGGATGACGAGGTTGATGACGATGATGATGATGGTGGGGGTTCAGATGTCCGTGAGGTCACGTGGCCGTTCAGCGAGCATAGCATGGGTGCTCATCCTCGGCGCACGTTGCCAGTTCAGCTTTCAGACGGTGTATTTGGGCATGATTATATGGCTTCTAGCGGGCATAGCATGGGTGACCATCCTCAGCAGCACATTGCCAGGTCTAGCTAGGAGGTCTATTTGGGCATGATTATGTGGCCGGTTAGCTCTCATGAGTACTTGCCCAGTCAGAGTTCGAGCTTGAGCCCACTGCTGATCGCTGGACATTCCTGCATGTAGAGCCTTCTGGCCAAGACCCCATTACCAAGTCCATATTCCAACTATGACCAGCCATCCTTTGATCTATTGGGTGGGACTCCTGCATCAACATTTGGAGGCGAGGATGGGGGAGGTGAGGATGGGGAGAGGGCATGGGGGTAAGGACCTTGGCAAGATTGCAGCCCGGCCCATCCGGTGGCCATCTTAGGAGCTCGGCGTAATCAGGCGAGTCACTAGTCAGAGTCTTCTATGATTACTTGGCTATTAATGTAGTATCCTATGATGTATCTTGAATTCATATATGTTTAGGCGATTATGCAATATCTTGTAACTTAATTTTAGTAAATACTTTGTTATTACTACACTGAAATTTAAGTAGTTAAAAGGAAATGGTTTAATTATGTTTTAAAATAGTTTTAGAATGAATGTATTTTCCCTTAATGTGTGTGATTGACATTTGATTTTTCATGTGGCCAGAATGTGATCGATAACCAGAAACGTGCTATTTTACACCAAAGCATCTGATACATGAATGCTTACAACTTACTAATCGATTACAATACCCAAAATGTGATGCATGAACTTTTACAACACTCGTTAAGAAAAATACTAAGCAATACACCAAAGCATCTGATACACACTCTTACAACTTACAAAAAAAAAAAAGCAGACAAAACACCATATAACTTGATCCACTCTCTAGTTGCTTGGGCCCGCCTAATTGGAGGAGGTGGGCACTAAGGTGGGCATCGCCGCCTAGTGTGACCCTCCTGCCTACACGTCCACATCTTTTACCATGTCCAGATCAATTTCATCATCCATTTCATTTCAAATTCTAGTTGACATTGGTCGCCATTTTGGCTCGTCTAAGCTTGGGATTTGGTTGGATTGGAGGTCCATACCATGGTGGCCAATATGCTTCATTCGCAACCGGTGCAAACTCCATTCTATACACTTCTAAAACAGTATTCATGCGGTATACATTATCAACATAAGTACCCATCCAACTCGTGCTTCAAGTATGTGCACAGAAGTACATGACGACAAGGATAATGTAATGCTTGAAATTCTCGCAATCACAATATCGATCCCAAGTCTGACTCTATAAGTTCTTTGGCTCCAATTCCCACAGGTTGCGTCTCCTCTACAACAAAGGACTCATTAGATCATGAAAAATTAGTAACAAACATGGTCCCCAAATTTTGACTATCCTGTGAATGCTCGCATCAAAACTAGAGAACTCCGAACCTCCGCTAATTGTGCCTCTGCTTGCTTCCCTCGTTTCACAAATAATGCAACAGGCGATAGTAAGTGGCCTTCACCAATGCAATTATTGGAAGATTACGAACACCTTTCAAGACGCATTTATACACTCAGACATATTAGTGGTCATATGACCATATCTGCGCCCTTCATCTTGGTGTTGTGTCCACTTCCCTAAAGGAATCCTATTCATCCATGCACCCATATCTGGGTCCTCACCCCGCAGCAACTCAAAATAATAAAGAAACTCACTCAGAGTCTTTGAATATGCTGCGTTGATTAGAGCTCGTTTTGCATCTTTACTCTTGAATGCTCGGGCAAAGTTGGATGCAATGTGGCGAATGCAATAAGCATGAGGATGCCATCCACTACCTCTGCATCTAAAGCTACTTTGATGGCAGCATGCCTGTAGAAATGATTAATATGCCCTCTTGTGGTGTCACATGGCGTCGAAGATTTGTTAGGAAAAAAGACCAAGCCTCTGTTCCCCCTTCAACCACAGCAAATGCAATAGGGAAAATATTTGAGTTACCATCCTGTGCAATTGCCATTAGTAGTTTCCCACCATACTTGCCGTACAAATGTGTTCCATCGATAGTCACGAAAGGCTTGCAATGTTTAAACCCTTCTATACATGGCGGGAATGTCCAAAATAGACGGTGAAACATGACACAGCTACGGTCAACCAAATCACCAACATAATAAGGCAGAGTTGAAATTTCAATGACTGTACCTGACATAAATGAACTCAAGGCCAATAGCCACTTTGGAAGCTCAATGTATGAGTCCTCCAATCACCATAAATCCGGGCAATGGCCTTTTGCTTTGCAAGCCATGCTTTCCTGTTTGAAACTTGGAATTCATACTTTGAATAAACTGCGGCCTGCAATGTCAGAATAGGAAGGGTCAACTATAGAGTGAATGCTAGCAGCGATGACGTGAATATCAAGCTGTGAATGTCTTTGTGAAATTCCTGGGACAACAAGTATGTTCCCCATTGTACTTCTTAATCTCCCACAGTCCTTTCTTCCGTTGATATATAACGCGAATGCTCCAATTGCACCCTCTCCCAAAGTGCTTGCATTGCCCCTGATATTTCACATGATTCTACTGACATACCTTGTATCAGCTCCTTTCTTTCGGATGCTATAGTTTTTTACCGCAAGTAGTATAGATTCTTTATTTGGGAACTGTTGGCCTTCATGCAACTGATTCACTCCATGTAATCCCATTGGGTTGCTATCATCCAACTGAGCCACTTGCATTGCTTCAAAATTTAAACTTGAATAGTGACCAACTCGTTGACTTTCAGAGCGTGTTTGGGTTTGGGCTATTGATTGGCCCTGGGTAAAAGGCGCTACTTCCTCGTCCATCTCATCTTCGAACAACTCTGTAAAGTTTAAATATATTTAATAATTCATACAAAGTTTCAAGATGTTAATTTTTTAAGGTCTATGAAATATTAATATATTTAAATAAAATAACAAAACAACATTAGATAATTTATTTTTTAACTTAATTTTATTTGGTCATATTTATAGAAAATTAAAATAACAAGGACAAAAATATTATTATGGTTGAAAAAGTTATCTGAAGTAAAAGTAAAATACTTAATCCAATTTAACGACTACTATTAAGATTAAGAGAATCAAAACATGAATATTTTTGGACAGTTAAATAAAATATCATTAGCCAAAATTAAATAGTCACTCCAAATTAAATAATATAAAAATCATATATGATAGCATATTTAAATTTATTGGCCTAAACCTACAATTCAAATTATATACTAAAATATAAAATATTACAAATATTAAAGTGTAATAAAATGAGTTTGAGTTATTACCTTCATTCGGGTCCTCTTAGAATCCTCCTCATTAGAAATATCATCATAACTCGGATTTGGTCCAATTTGGGCCAAATCACTGCCAACATTCATTTCAAAGCCTTGGCCACCTGCTAATTCATTCATTTCAGGTATAAAATTTTCATTTTGCACTGGATTTGACATTGCTAGTGTTGGAGAAAGCTGGACTAATGACCCTTCAACAAATGCAGGATAAGCAGATCCCTAGAGCTTAAGTTCAAGTCTCCAAAGCTACGAATACCTCCATAACACTAAGACTAGGAAATTGAGCATGACAATCGAACATCATCCCAATATCATCGTCATTGAATCAAGCAACTTGTGAAGCGTAACGTACCTTGCCCTACCAACAATGGCAGTCGATACAACATCTGTATTATTTCCCTATTCCGTTGCTGTAACTTGTGAAGAATTTTGTCATGAAGCTCAAAAATAGCCATGGATGAACAAACACGCACAAGTTGGATTTGCACAACAAAACATTACCCCATCTTGTGTATTTTGCACTATTTCACAATTATAGTGCACAAGAATATAACCTCTTGTTGCCATTTCTTCCAAAAAAAAACTCTAAACCAAATTGGTGTTTTTGTGAGACAGAGATGTTAAAATGGTGGAGAGGGAAGCTAAATGGTGGAGTTTATATAGACTGGAAGGAAGCAAGGGCGGAGATCGAGTGACCGTGTTACACAGAAATTCGGTTGCTTACGGGTGATTTCTATGTGTTTTGTCTGTGTTAGAAATCATTGGTAGTTGACCGATTTCTGACACAGGCAAAACGCATAGAATCACCGGTAAGCAGCCATTTCTTTGGCAGACAGGAAGAAATCGATCAATGCTTAACCGATTTCTTTGGGTTTTGTAATCTAGAAATCACCTTATACTTAACGGACTTCTCTAACGTAAAAAAAGAGTGTACATCCGTGTTTAATCTTCGAAATGTGAGAGTGGCGTAAATAATGATTTTTTTTATTTTATTCTGGTACAAAACCTTACATAATTCTTTATAAAAAAAATAAATGTGAGTTGGTTGATTTTACTTTCTTAAAAAAATTATTTGAAAAATTCTAAAATATCAAATTATCACAATTAAAATATTCTAAAATGCCGTGTTAACATGCCAAGCGGCTAAGTTGACTTGGACATTAAAATGAAAGCTTCAAATTAATTTTTCCTTTTATGAAGTAGACGAACAGCACCTAAAAGTCTAAAACAAAAAAAAAGAGGAACTTGGCCCAAAGTGGTAAAGATTTAGCTGCTTATTCTTTATTTTTTCATCTTATTACTACGTGCCAACCCAGAAAAGAGAAAGCCTAAAACCCAAGTTTAATCGCAAACTGTGAATAAAATATTGATGATGATGATGATGATAATTAAAACTGTGAAACGCAAACAGTGGGTAAGGGATTTGAAACGGGGACTTTTTGATTTAGTTAAAGTGGGTGGTGGTTTATGGTTTGTGAAGAAGGTTGCTGGCCTCATTGTTGTGGCATGTTCTTTGTTGGTTAAGTTTGAATCAGATCTTGCTATGGGTCTATGGATTGAGAGGGATGAACCATGGGTGAGGTCTCGGGGGTTTGAAATAGGGGATGCATTTTTCGATTTGGGTTTCGAAGTATGACAGAATGTGAGTGTTGTGAGTGTGTGGGAGTGGTGATGGATCCTCCCATTCCTTCTGCACCCTCTCTTATAAACACTCCTGCCCTCTTCCTTTTTCTCTATAGAAAGACCCCATCTTTTGGCCATTGCTTCACGATATCAATTTAGTAGCGATTCCCATTCTTACTTGATGCAAAATCTGAAAAGAAAGACTTTTTTTCTCTTTTTCCTTTCCTTGCACCGTCTCTGCTATCTCTTTCCACTGCGGAGGGGCTAGAAGAAGGTCTGACACTAACAAACAAATGAATTTGTTTTTTGTCAGAATGGAATTTGTTGAAGAATGTTGTGGGCTAAAACAAACCGTTAATGATTGCTACGAACAACAAGATAAGTGTTTGGACTCTTCACCAAGGAATTGGGCTGATGAAGAAGTAAAGGAAAGAAACTTACTTTTTTTTTAATTTTTGATTAATGTCATAATATGTAAAAAAAATAAAAATAAAATAAAATACATAGAAAGAAAGACATGAGGCGACAAAAATATAATATTCACAATAATTAAACATGACATTCAAAACTAAATCAAAGATTAAATAAAGTTAAATCAATTTATTAATTTTTTTAACTTGATTAAAAATTGGGAGCTGACATTTATCATATTCAAATAACTTTATTTTTATAAAAAGTACTTTTAAAGCTACATCCAAACATACAATAAATTTTTCCTTCTAGTTATGGTTTTACTTCTAATTATGATTTTTAAGAAGTATTTCTCTTTGAAGTTTAAACAATTAAGGGCATTTGTTCCCTATAATTTAAATTTGTTGGTTCCCTCATTGCTTCTCCTGGAGTTTTCACCACTTAAGTTTTGACGACGTGATCTATACCTTTCTAATGCAATGCCTATAATGCCTCCACCAATTTCAGGTTTATTAGGTATTCTTCTCATCAATTCTCCACCTTTCCTCGCCCATCGTGCAAACTTCCCCGATCCTCTCGAAGTTATAGGAATACTTCTCCGTAAGAAAGTGTATCCAGCGAAATATCCTTACATGGTTTAATAAAATGATCGATACAATCACTACTTATTTTTCTTTTTTCTTTTCGATATATAATCCAAAACCTCGTTTCTACATGTATCTCAGACAGTGATAGACTTTGGATGATTCATACTCAGGTTAGGTTCTGGGGCCATTTCATGGTGATGCCATTGCATTCTTTGACATGTAGTGACTTGGATTATCATACCCACAAGTAACAAGATCATGAGTGACTCTATGTTGAGGTTTGCCATTCTTTACATATATTTTGTAACTTTTAGCAAAAGTAAGAAAATTCTTCAGACTTGATTAATTTTATCTTAAGGAACCATGGACAAAGTAAGCTTTTTTATATGTGTGTGGGCTATGAGGCTAGAAGAGAGAGTTACTATTGAATTTAATAGATTGCCATTGTTACATTATTAGTTTTTTATCAGTTACATACAAGAAATTTCAATTACATTCCATAAACTATTAATGTTTTGTAGTTTTGCATATTCATATATGTATCCCTATTATCATTAAGTATGTTTTAATTGGATTACGTTATCATTTTTCATTATAGCGTTTACAAATAAGCTGTTTGTAGACTGATACTTATTAGTGGGCTTAATATGCCATCTTATTTTTTCAAGAAATTTTTTTCCCCATTTTGAACAACATTATAGATATACCATGATTTTATACATAATTTTTAATAGGTGTACAACAATAGGGAGATTTAATTTTTCTCTTATTTTCATATTTTTATAGTAAAATTCATAAACCTCTCTTAAGACTTGATAAAATAACACTAAATATCACTCTTCTCTCAATATTGTACTCCACCTCATTAAATTAGAGTAACTTAGACTAATTTTTTTTTATACTATTAATGTGAGTTGACCATGGTTGAGTGAGACATCTAAAACAAACTAACCTCAAGCTTATGAATATTGAATTTGATCTTGGGTGAATCAATAGAAACCTTGGATCAAAATGAAATTTGAATTAATATACCTTAATATATTAATAATAAATATCTAAATTTGTCCCTCACTAATAATATTGAAACAAATTAGTTTCTTTGGACTTAAAAGTTCTCAGTGGCCCTTTACCTTGCACAAAAAGGGGATACATCAATCTCTCTAATAATCCAGTATTTCAACACTTAATGAAAAAATATATGTGGGTCATTAAAATGTTGATCTGACTCCATTAAGTTCTACAATAGCATGTTCCTAATCTTTTGTCAAAATAACAACATTTTGATCTTCTTCCTCATTAACTGCACATATGAATTCTCATACCCAACGTCCCTTTTTTACAGGTTGTGTAAAGAACACAAGAAAGAGAGTTGAATCGTGTCTTCCAAAAACCTTTTGCTTTCTGAAAACTTAAACAAGATCTATCAAACCTTAAGATTGAAGCAACAAAAAAACATAAGTTAAACTACCTCAATAAGTGACTTTCTAAAGTCTTCAAATTCAGAAAGCTTAACAATCAATTTTATAGTTGATCAAAATAGAGATGCACACTCAGAAGGAAAATAGAGTTTAAGTGATAAAGATAATCACACGATAGATTTATAATAGTTTAGCCAAGCTTTGCCTACATTTAGTCCTCAAACAACAATGTTGAGAGTTCCACTAAACTTCCTTCTCTTATATGAGTATCCTAGATAGTCTTTTTACTACCCTTCTCAAACTAACCGATCACTAATGGATTAGAAAATACAATATAATAAAAAGTTTAATGTTTCACTCTAACAAGAACACTCAAGTTGCCTAAGATATGTAAAGGATGTAAGGAAGCAACTTGAGAGACTTCTTTTTTCTTCTAACGAAAAATGTTTGCTAAGAAATACCAAAAAAAAAAATTTCTTTTCGAGAAACTGAAATTGAAATGAAAAGGCACTTTAGAAAGTATGAAAGATGCTTGAAAGTCTTATGTGTAAAAGTTCCTTTCAGTTTGAAGGCTTTCTCCTTTTATACTTAAATTTGAATTGGACCATTGTCCCTTAATTTCTTCTTCTATTGACACATGTTGATCAATCTTTGTGTGTCCTAGGATTTGTCTTCTAGAAACATATGCTGACCTATATTAGAAACAGATATGTGTAGTATAGAAACTATTGTCATTTGATCCTAATAATACTTCAAAAACTGAATCTTCAAACAAAATGTGGTTCTGAACTTCTCTTCTTATGAAAACTACATTGGAGATGGTGAACATCCAAGTATAAAGTTGATATGTCAATATCATCACTTTCAGAGATTTTGACTTCTTATGAAATTCAAATTTTATTTCAGTTTTTGATGACCAAGTGTAGTTTCTATTGTATGCTATAGTTCCAGCTTTTTGGGTCACTTCCCATATCTCATTTATAATCTTTCTTCCTCCTTTTTGATTATTCTTCATCATTTCTTTTTTATTTTGTTTATGATGTCTTTCTACAATTGTGTTTTGAAGATTTTTTTTCTTTCCTTTTTTATACATTTTTTCACGAACACAGTTCCCCTTTGTTTGTCTTGATTTTCCTCTCTAACATTGTTTACTTCAAAGGTGAGCTTCTAACTCATCATTTGTGCTTTTTTTCTTTCTTTATGATAATTTCTGGTTTCCAATTTTTTTGATTGTTTCTCACAACTAGGTTTATTAGATTCCTTCCCCATGTTTGCATAGTTTAGCTTTGATCCTCCAACAAGCTTTTCCTACAATTTGCTCTGTTGCCAACTCTAAACTTCTTTGCTCCTCTAATGAGAATCTACCGCCATAATTCAGCATTTTTGTTCCTATTAATCTCTACTCCTCCCATTTTTCTTATTGTGCATATGGGTTCTTAAAATTTGTCTTTATTTTTTCAACTAGTTAATTTCCCTTCTCTCTTTATTTCCCTTGAAAATATCTTTAGCTCTGATGATGCGCTTTGTATGATGAGTTTCTATAAGCCTAATTCTATATGTTTTTACATTAAAATAAAAAGAGAGAGATAGAGAAATTTTCACCCAAGATCATCAATTATGATGGTTTCTTAAAATTGGGTCATATTTTCTCGCTTTTTTCTCCATGGATTTTGTGGTGCATGCATGTTAGTACTCCCTTCCTTTTGGTGTCATCTTGTATTATGTTGCTCTTTGTAGGTGTAGCTTTTGTGCTTGCTAAAAACAATGTTGGGAAGTTGCCTTGCCACGTATTGTGTAGTTTTTCCTGTTTAGTTTAAGCTTTAAGCCCATATTACCCACAAATAATAATAATAATAATATTAATCTTTACTCACAAATATAAGAGTCAAATCAATGGTTTTGAAATGGGTTAAATGGAGCTCGCCACCAATATTTTTTAAAAATTGGGAAAAAGAATGGGAAAACCCATTTTTATCTTTTAAAATAGACGATGGTCTTGGAAATCATATTTGAGTTTGAGATTCGATTATGTTAGGGAAGAGCAAAAATTTTATTTTTGGGAGGAGCTTTGACACATCTATATTGCTATGATTATCTTAACTGATTGTGCTAATTATTAATAACCTTTCAAAATATTTGTTTTGTCATTTTTTATTACAAAAACAAGGGGGAAAAAAAGAAGACTTTGAAGCATTAGATTGTTACAACTGAGATGTCCAAAGGCACAGAGTTAACAAATCATCACGGTTAGGTTAACATTTTTGTTTGAAGTAATGTGTTTAACAATTTAACAACCAACCTAAATAAAATAAATAAAAATATCCAATATATATGAATAAATTTAAAAAAAAAGAATAGAATAAAGGACTATGTACAAGCAACACAAAAGTTATGAAAAATTAATTTTGACATGATAGAAGATGCTCCTCCTACATATTCTTTAATATAATGAGAAATTCAAAGTCAAATAGTTCTTTATAGAAAAATAAATATGAGTTAGCTGATTTTACTTTCTTAAAAAAATTATTTGAAAAAATCTAAAATATTAAATTATCACAGCTAAAATATTCTAAAATACAGGACTAACATGCCTAAGTTGACTAGACATTAAAATGAAAGCTTTAAATTAATTTTTCCTTCTATGAAAAAGACGAACAGCACCCAAAAGTCTAAAACAAAGAAAAAAAATAGAGGAACTTGGCCCAAAGTGGTAAAGATTTACTTGTTATTCTTTTTCTTTCATCTTATTATCTACAGTGCCAACCCCAGAGAAAGAAAGCCTAAAACCCAAGTTTAATTGCAAACTGTGAATAAAATATTGATGATGATGATGATAATTAAAAAAAGGCTGTGAAACGTAAACAGTGGGTTAGGGATTTGAAATGGGGACTTTTTGATTTGGTTAAAGTGGGTGGTGGTTTATGGTTTGTGAAGAAGGTTGCTTGGCTCATTGTTGTGGCATGTTCTGTGTTGGTTGAGTTTGAATCAAATCTTGCTATGGGTCTATGGATTGAGAGGGATGAACCATGTGTATGAGGTCTATAGGGGTTCAAATTGGGGATGCATTTTTGGTTAGGGTTTCGAAAAAAGTATGAACAGAATGTGAGTATTGTGAGTGTGTGGGAGTGGTGATCTATCCTCCCTTCCTTCCTGCAGCACCCTCTTTATAAACACTCCCTGCATTTTCCTTTTCTCTGTTCTAGACTCCACTGTTTTGGCCATTGCTTGACGGGATCAATTTAGTAGGGATTGCCATTCTTGCTTGTTGCAAAATCTAAAAGAAAGACTGTTTGTTTCTTTTTCCTTTCCTTGCATCGTCTCTATCTCTCTTGTTCCACTGCGCGGGATAGCGCGAAGAAGGCAGACACAAACAAACAAATGAATTTGTTTTTTGTTAAAATGGAATTTGTTGAAGAATGTTGTGGGCTAAAACAAAACGCGAATGGTGGGCTGATATGAACAAAAAGATAAGTGTTTGGACTCTTGACCAAGGAATTGGCTAATAAGAAGTAAAAGAAAAGAAACTTGTTTTTTATTTTTTTGATTAATATCATAATATACAAAAGGAAAATAAAAATAGAATACACAGAAAGAGAGACATGAGGAACCAAAAATATAATATTCACAATAATTAAACATGACATGCAAAATTAAATTAACAGATTAAATAAATTTAAATAAATTTATTCATTTTTTAACTTAATCAAAAATTGGAAGCTGACATTTATCGTATTCAAATAACTTTATTTTTATAAAAAAGTACTTTTAAAGCTAAGTCCAAATATAAAATAAATTTATGCTTCTATTTATGCTTTTACTTCTAATTATGCTTTTTAAGAAGTATTTCTCTTTGAAGTTTAAACAATTAAGGGCATTTGTTCCCTAGAATTTAAATTTCTTGGTTCCCTCACTAGTGCTTCTTCATTAGAGTTTTGACCACTTGGGATATCACGACGCGATCTATACCTCTCTAATGTCGTGCCTACCTTCCTTCCAAAATTTTCAATTTTATTAGGTATTCTTCCTACCCATTCTCTACCTTTCCTCCTCCATTGTTCAAACTTCCCCGATCCTCTTGAAGGTATAGGAATAATTCTCTTGTAAGGAAGTACATAATCCAAAATCTTATTTGTACATGTATCTGGTAGCACATTGATACAATGTTCAGATGTTCATAGTCAGGTTGAGTTTTGGTGTCAACTCATGGCGATGCCATTGCATTCTTTGACATGTAGTAACTTGGATTATCGCACACACAAGTAACAAGATCATGAGTGACTCTAAGTTGAGGTTTGTCATGCTTTACATATATTTTGTACCTTTTAACAAAAGTAAGGAAATTCTTCAAACTTAATTTTATCTTGAAGAACCATGGACAATATAAGCTTTTTTATATATGTGTAGGCTATGAGGCTAGATAAGGGAGTTATTGTTGAATTTAATAGACTGTCATTGTTATGTTTTTAGTTTTTAATTAGTTACATACAAGAATTTTCAATTACATTCCATAAACTATTAATGTTTTGTAGTTTTGATATTAATCTATGTATCCTTATTATCATTAAATATGTTTTAATTGGACTATGTTATCATTTATCATTTTAGCATTTACAAATGAGCTGTTTCCAGAGACCAATACTTAGTAGTGGCCTTACTATGCCATTTTTTTTTCAAGAAATGTTTTTTTACCCCATTTTGAACAACACTACAGATATACCATGATTTTATACATAATTTTTAATAGGTGTACAACAATATGAAGATTTAATTTTTCTCTTATTTTCATATTTTTATAGTAAAATTCATAAATGTCTATTAAGACTTGATAAAATAACACTAAACATCACTCTTCTCTCAATCTTGTACTCGACCTCATTAGAGTAACTTAACTAACTTTATTTTTATAATATTGATTTGAGTTGACCATGGTTGAGTGAGATATCTAAAACAAACTAAGCTCAAGCTTATGAATACTGAATTTGATATTGGGTGAATCAATAGAAACCTTGGATCAAAACGAATTTGGAATTAATATACCTTAATGTATTAATAATCTATAATTTATAATACTAATATTTCATATTCCTATGAGGAAAACTTTTATAGGTGTCACTTCTAGAGTGATTTAGAGCCCACAATTTTCATTTGGAATTTAAATCCCAATCTATATTCATTATACTTAATTGATAAATATCAATCACATTAATCATAATTAATTATTAATTATGAGATATCAATTATAAATCATAATTTCAATACCATTTCACAACCCAATTTCAAAACCCATTATCAGATAATGCAATATCACTTTGCAAATTTTTATTCTATATTTTAAATTTATGAAATAATTTTGTTTCATTCTAATATATTTCAAATTATTTTTTTATGATTATATTATTTGGCTTATTTATCAAAAAATTATTTGGCTTAATATATAGTCATGTTTTCTTTCAAATATATTATAGTTATACATGAATCATGTGATTTATATATTATCAATGAATGCACAATTTGTAATTAACTTATATGATAGTCTTCAATCAATATATAATTATCAATTTGTAATTAATGTAATCTATCACAATTATGTCAATCATAAATAATAGAAGGATATTTTAAAATTATATATTTTATTTAAAACATGGCTATCAAGATAAATAAATTAAAATCATATGGAATTGATTCAATGCTGATTTAAATAATTTAGTTTACCTGAGATATATTTTTAGTTCAAAAAATATAAAATATTTACTATGATATATTTATTTTGATTTAAATTGAGAATTTTCTTTGTTTAATACTTGACTATTTTTTATCAACTCACATATACTCTATTATCATTTAATTTTAATATGAAATTTTTAAGTATGGAAGTTATTCATTTATTTTAAACGGATCCATGAGATTTTTTAGGGTTTTCAATATAGTTTAAATATGATATTCTTTTTATTTTGTTTTATTCAAATTACATTTAAATATGGTAATTAAGGTTGGTCACTTTAATTTTTATATAATTGAATATCTATGTATAATATCTTTTTACATTAACAATGCATTAAAATTAAATCATTGGAACAATATATCATAAAAATTAATGAGATATATATCTTTTAATCATAATTTATGTTAGCTTTGGAGGCTATCAAATTTAGAAGAGATATCAAATCGATATGATTGAGTCAACCTTAAATTTGTGCTATCATTGGCATGATAGTTATATTAATTTAAAATTATTTTATTAATTAAAATCACAACAAATATTATCATAGTCAAAAAATTATAACTAAAAATTTAATACCACAAATTAACACATAAATATGATCAATCAGTCACTCTAATTAATCAATCACTGTCAAATTTAAATTAAAATTTTAAAGAATAACATTAATTACATATCATTTTATTTTTGCATGTCAGATTTAATTAGTATAATATTTAATTTATTAAAAAATTATTATAATATATAAAATTTACCACATTATACTGTAATAATATTGATAATAAAAATATAATAATACATGTTATACTATTTTAGTTTTAATATTTTAATAAAACTTAATATCATAGTTAACATATTTTTGAAGAATTTAATATAATCTATAATCTATCTATAATACTAATAATTAAGATTCATTACATGGACAATTTTTCATGTGTCATTATAAAGAAAATTATGCTCTACCATTTTCATAATCTTAATATTTAAAGTAACTTTTTGAATTTAATTTATCTTCTAATTATTAGTTATTTTTTCCAATCATACCTTCATATTTCTCTTCATTAAAATTATTTAACAAAATATTTCAACCAAAATTATTTAATAAAAACAAATAATATAAATAAATTGATAATTGAATGTATTATACTATTAAAATTTTATATATATGATTATAGTATTAATGATAACAAAGATATTATAATTACGTTATCAACAAAATATTATAATTAACAATTATAATTATACTATTAAGGATAATAAGAAAATCTTAGCACACCTTTATTTTTTAATTATCTTTATCAGATTTAATTTGCATCATGTATTTATTTTTATTTTTAATTTGAATTATGTTGCATTAGTGATATTTATTATTATGGATATTTGTGTTTTGAATTTCAAAGTATTTTGAAATTTTTTCATTTTTTGAAATTTTTTAATAAACCTGAATACAATAGGGATTCAAATCTACATGGAGAATGAGGAAAAACCCGTGAAGAATGAGAATAAGGATAAGAGGTGAAATTCTAAATGAGGACAAGCTTGGGGAGGGAAGTTTCTAACTTCAAATGTAGAGTTTTTGAAAATCATAAAAAATATATATATATACCTATCTCATTATACCATATTTAAATTTTTACAACCTAAATATTCCTCAATTCCACAATTGTTTCATATTAATTTTTTTGAAAAACAAGACTTCAACTTTTCAACATTAAAATATTTAAAAAATCAACCTCACAATTTACACTTTTTTGATAATGATACTAATTATTTATTAATTATTTTAAAAATTAAATAATTACACCAGTTTTTTAATTGAAAATAATTTTGTAATTGATATACTACTCCAATAATTGAGATGACATAAATTAGGATTATATGTGATTTTCTTACTCATTATAACACATTAATTATAACATATAATTTAAAATTAATATTTTAATTTACTAAAAGTATATGCAAAAAAATAGGGTATAATTGAAATCACATAAATTAAATTTATTAATTATTTTTTATTATTTAGGAAATATATTTTATGTTTTTATAAATCAAATGTTTTAACTTATTAAAAAGATGTAAATGACTAGATATAACAAAAAAAAATGTTGAAGTTGGTACACATGGGACAAAATTACCCACAATAGAGATGTGAATAAGGACAAATTTTGTCTTTATGGGATGGAAGTCTCATTTGTTAAACGGGACAAAGAAGATAACACATTTTTATTTTTTTCAATTATCTATATTGGTTTTGCATTATGTATGCATTTTTATTTTTTAATTTGGATTGTGTTGCATTACTAATATTTGTTATTATAGATATCTATATTTCAAATTTCAAAATATTTTTAAAATATTTTTTGGAATTCTTTTAATAACTCCGTGAATATGTGTAAGGATTCAAATCCTACCGGGACATGAGAAATGGGACGTGTGATGGTGATGAGAATGGAGGATGAAGGCAAAATTCTAAATGGAGATGGGGCATGAGACATATTCTCTCTGTCATGAATACCTATTATCATCCCTATAAATGGCTAACGATATAATAAAATTTTCCACTTATTCTCTTTCATTATTCAATAATTTCAACTTTCGAAATATGCAAAATTTTCATAAAATAAACTCTTTATTGTTATAAGTCATCTATTGAAATTTTTTCAACCTTATAAACATAATATTCAAAATAAGATATAAAATAGAATAACACGTTTATATTTTGTTAATTTATTTAATTATTTAACTATTAACTTATTTTTAAAATAAATTTATATACTCAATTTTCTATAAGATATATTTAAATAAATTATTTATTTTTAATAATGGTCAATAAAGTATTTTTATTATTACCCTCGTCCATCGACAGGTTAAATGACTAGTAAATATATAAATTTATCCCTCATTAATAATATTGAAACAAATTAGTTCCTTGGACTTAAAAATTCTCTCGTGGCCCTTTTACCTTGCACAAAAAGGGATACATCAATCTCTCTAATAATCCATTATTTCAACACTTAATAAAAAACATATGTGGGTCATTAAAATGTTGATCCATAGATTTTAAATAGAACTGATGATTGACTTGGTCAAGATACCAAGTCATTGGGTCATGGTTCAATGGTAGGTTATTGATTAAAATTAACAAATTTAATTAAATAAATATATAAAAATATATTAAGTGTGTATATATATATATATATATATATATAATTATTGGCACTTAATAAACAAAGAGGAAGTTGGCCTGGTGATATTTCCATTGTCATTTATCTTGGTAGCATCGGTTTGATCCTTGGGAAGAGAAGTTTTGAATTCATTTATATATAAAAATATATTAGGTATATAATATATATAATTATTGGCACATTATATAATAAGAAGCAATTTAATCTAGTGGTGTGTGCATGTAGTTTGAATTCCACAACCAACTTTTGTAAAAATATGATTTTTCCTTAAAAACCGATCTAGTTTGGCAACCCAATTGAAGCCAAACTAGGCCATTTAACTTGAGTCAAACTAGGTTTAAGGGTTAAATGCAGATCCAATACAACAAGAGAACCAAAACGGTCGATCCATTTTTTAATACACTGTGTTGATCTGACTCCATTAAGTTCTACAATAGCAATTGCTAATCTTTTGTCAAAATAACAACATTTTGATCTTCTTCCTCATTAACCGCACATATGAATTCTCAAACCCTACCTCCCTTATTTTCTAATTTTTTGTACATTTTCACACATTTCAAGCCGACTACCTTGTTTAGTGCTATTATGAAGTTAAACGGATTAATAGAGCATGAACAATGTATACTTCTTTGTTAAGTGTTGAAATGAAAATTTAACAAATAGACTAATGTGTTCTTTATTGTGATAGGTGAAAGATCACAGAAGGAGTTTGAAGTCTTAAGAAACTAATTTCTTCTCATAAAATTAGTCATCGTAATATTTAGGTTTTTAATCTATATTAAACTTAACATGAGATGTGATATTATATATATATATATATATATATAACTCTTAACTATTTACTATTGTCCTTTTATAAATGCATTTGCGAATTAAATTGGCAATTCATCTGTTATATACTAGCACTTGAGCTTGTGCGCGCACGAAAATTTGTTTGTCTCTTGCTTTTGTTTAAAGGCATATTTAACTTTCATAAAATCATATTAAAATTTCTCAAATATATTAAAAAATATGTTAATTTTCTTGTAATTTACATCCAACCATTTGATACTAAAATAACTAATAAATATTAAAACTCCTATTAAACCTCTCACATGTTAATCTTTTCAAATCAACTGATAAGGATAAATTTTTAAAGAAACTCATTGTAGTCAAATAGAATGTAATAACTGGTAAATATGAAATCATAATCTATAGTTTACCTATATATTGTTATTGGAAGCTTATGTCCAAATCAACTTCTTGGTTAAAGTCGTAAGTTTCTAAATTTTTTATGATTTCTATGTGTTGAAAAAATAAAAGTGCATATTTTCAAGGTAAATTTTTCTCTTTGGCTACTTTAACCATTGCCCTTTGGGCTCTAGTTAGCTAAACTCTTATTTTTAAACATGTAGTCCACTTTAGCAGACTCGCAGGCTCATCTTAGACTCCTAGTTTTGTGGATATGTAGAAGTTATGAGCCTTCTATTAGTTCTTTAATTTCAAAAAATTTGGGCTTGCTATGTGGATTTGAACATGGTCAGCTACAGTGGGACGAGTAACTTTCAATTTATATAATGTATAGATTAAAATATATTTCTACATTAGGGGACATTTTAAGTACAATCTAAAACCAATATTCATATGAAATTTGTATCCTCAATGATTAGTCTCCAAATTAATGTTTTAAATTTGCATGCGGTGGTTAGGCATTGTCACAACGTCTCCGTAGGGTGCCATCATGAGAAAAAGATTTTAAATTTCCAAATGGTCAATGAAGTCGTCACCAATTTTATTTAAGATAAAAATTAGAAAAACCTTTTAATTTGACAAAACTGATTTTTTATAATAAAAATTAGGTTTGGGAGTCTAATTATGATTAGAAAATGGTGAAAATTTAATCTCATTATACCCCTAATACATCCGTCTCATGACGGTTATCCAAAGCTTGTTGTGCAAAATTAAAATAACTTTAATAATTTATGTTTCCTCTAAAAACTAAAGTCTGAAAAATATTTAATAATAAATATTTACAAAAGAAAAGAAAACAAATTTAGGAAAATTTAATTTTGGCTTGACAAAAAATATCGGCTCTTATGTATCCTCTGATGCAATTAGGAATTCAAAGTCAAATGGTTCTTTTAGAAAATAATTGTGTATTGGGTTAATTTTATTATTTTTAAAAGAAAAGAATTAAAGGAGATAAAACCCATGATTCAAGGTAATAGGCTGGCAGGTAAATCATTTACAATTCAATAATGATGGAGGAGACACCGGTTACTCAATCATAACTATTGATTGTTGCACGGATTAACATCTAAGATTCTATTGAATAAAAGACCTCAAAAATGGGTTCGCCTAAGGAATTATTAAACCTGAGTTTGATGTCAAAACACACACTGAAAAAAAAAAAAACAAAACCAAAGAACCTGAAGACCTTATACAACCTAAAGCTAATTAACACAAAAAAGGACGTTGGACTCATTAAAACAAAAGCTAATTAACAAAAATGAAATCGTGATTCAAACCAAAAAGAAAACAAGATTTAGCAAATAAATTAAAACAAAGTAAATGAAAAAAAATAAAATGCAAAAAGCAACGTTAGTAAAAATCGAAACAATTTATACATAACCCACTTGATGGAAACTTAGTTTCCAAGCACCACGATGCGGCGCATACACAGAAGGCTTACAGAAGACATGCGCGGAGTCACAACGGCACGTTGATTGGACGGCGAATCGGCCAAGGCGCCTCTGGTGATACTCCTACATGCGGCAGTGACTTTGAACAGAGCTGTGTGATGGTGGCCCATAGCCCACGTCGACGTCGAAGTTGATGACGTAGGGGATAAGGCTGGGCATCAATGGTGTGCACGCCGACCTAGATGTCACGGTCAGGTTGAAGGGTTGTGTTGATGGCTCTCAGACCGCCGATGGGAATGATGTACTGGCGAGGTTGGCTGCGGATTGGTGTGAAGGTTGTGATTTTGGGAGGGTGAGGGCTCAGAGGACGGTGCCATCTCTGTATCTGTTTAGTGCCTACTTCCTCATTGATAAACTAACAATGATTATATATACACCTCTTCTATGCTAATATAATTAATAGCAAAATTATTTAACTTGATGCTAATTAATATTAATTAAAGAAAACAAATCAGACTAATTAAAAAAATAAATCAAGTCATAATTAATCAATAAATGCTAAATAAAATCAATTTTAAAAAAGAAAGATTTGACTTTTATATTTTTATTTTTCAGCTTTATTTTGTTTTTTTTTCATTTTTTTGTATTCATAAAAAAAATATTTTGAGAACTGATCAAAATTGGATACTAACAGACACTATGATCTTTGCTAGCAAAACCAAATTCTAACACCCAAAATCTTTAAGGGTTCGTTTGGTGTGTGAAATTGAAATTAAGAATTTTAAATTCAATTCCAATTCCATTAGAATTGGAATTAGCTTAGAATCTCAAATTGTATGTTTGGCTTTTACAAAGAATTAGAATCTGAAACTAGAATTCTAAATTCAATTATATTTCTATTTCTTAGATATGTGATTTATAACTTCAAAATATTTTCATTATATCAAGTTTGTGGCAAGCAGGTTAGCCACCTTGAGAAGGGTTGGTCATCGGTAAAGGTGCGGCCATTGGTAAAGCTAGTTAGCCAGCGGAGCAAGGGCAGCCACTAGTAGCGGGTGATGAGAGAAGGCCACAGTTGGAGAATAATAAAATTTATAATATATAGAATTGGCAATTTTTAAGGTATAAGTTAATAATTGGAAAATGATTGGTCTAATTAGTTTTCATTCCATAGAATTGTTATATGGAATTACGATTATAATTCAAAAAATGCTACCAAACACAAAATTTGAAATTGGGTCATCCAATTCCAATTCCAATTCCATGATCCAATTCAACGTGCCAAACGGGCACTAACAAGATTAAACTTCTCCATCATTCTCTCCAGCCATGTGACCAATTGTCATTTGCCACAAGATGGCTCCAATCACAACAATCTATCACCTCTCTAAATTAAATAGAATCTTTAAGAAAAAAATAAAAAATAATTACATATTAATTTATGATGCTCACGGTATAAGTTAGTGTGATATAATCAAAGTGTCACAATTTTGTGATTAGTTAACAATTCTTGGTTGTTCCCAACTTTTGACTTCATGATCATCATAATATAAAGATAACTAGTCTTTGTACCTCTCACCACCTTATTGTAAGCTTTGCCTCTCTTTGCTGCTTCTTGGGTCAATTCCCATATCTTTGTTTATAATCTTTCTTCCTCCTTTTTGATGATTTTTCATCATCCCCTTTTTATTTTGTTTATGATTTTTGTTTGCAACTGTGTTTTGAAGATTTTTCTTTTCTCTCCTTTTTTTATACATTTTTTGACGATAGTGGTTCCCCTTTTTGCTTGTCTTGATTTTCCTCTTTCACATTCTCTACTTTAGAGGTGAGCTTCTAAATCATCATTTGTGCATTTTTTCTTTATGATAATTTCTAATTTCCCATTTTTTTTTATTGTTTCTTGCAACTGGGTTTATTGGATTCCTTCTCCATGTTTGCATAGTTTAGCTTTGATCCTTCAGCTGACTTTCCCTGCTAATTTGCCCTGTTTACCAACTCTAAACTTCTTTTCACCTCTAGT